>MJUU01008635.1:50686-67869 GCA_002080025.1 Modiolus philippinarum | reverse complement strand
AATCCGTCCACTAGAACCAAAGTTATGCTGTCCACAGACACGAAAATACCTAATTTAACCCCTTTTTGGCCTCTTTTTCAAAAACGGGTTGGGCAGGGAACCCAAAATTAAAACCCGGGCTTAAGCTTGTGCCAACAAACATCATGCTAAAATTTGGTAACAATCCGTTCACTAGAACCAAAGTTATGCTGTCGACAGACGCCGACGCCGACACCAGCGCCATACTATAATACGACCGCAAAATTTTTGTGGTCGTATAAAAAATGATTTTAAAAACTTAATAAAATACTATTTTCGCTAACTTCCGGTCATTTTAAAGGGTTTTGAGAGGTGTCAATTTTCAGCTTGTATATCCCCGAAGTTGCATGGTAGAATTTGATTTTGCTTGGTATGTTTTAAAAGTTTAAATATATAAACTGTTGACAAAGAATATGTCTCGCCTTTCCCATGCATCGCATGAATCTGCTCATTGATCTTCAGCAGCAGCCATGATACCAAAGGTATCACTGATCACAACTGATCACAATCATGATAATGCAACTGCATACCAAAGATCAATGGGCTACTACGAGTGGTTGATGTTAAACGGACACAAGAAAAAACTTAAACATTTGATAAACAGTGCAAAATTTCAAAGTCAGTGGAGTATGACTACAGGGGCATAGACATAAAATGCCACAGAAACTGATCTGTACTGATGATAATGCAACTGCATACCAAATATTAATGGGCAACTACGAGTGATTGATGCCAGTCAGGGGAACTACTGGAATAAGTGATTTTATAATCACTTGCACAAGTTACATTTGTGCATAAAAACATGAGAAGTAAGATTTGCTCCCCTTGATTTACTGCTAAATTTACTGTATGAAGTGATTACAAAAATCACTGAAAACAGTTATTTAAGTTTTTTTCACCCCTAAGGCCAAAAAAAAATATATGTGTGTTTCCGGTTACAAGGTATTTGAAAATAGGGTCGGTAGGTCGGCAAAAAGTTTGTTTTTTTTTTCGTCCGTTGCATTGTATGTTTGTCATTGCCGTATTCCCGGTGTTTAGTCATACCGCTAAAACAGGAAGTGTATATCAGACGAGTAAAAATGGCGGATTTGACGACAGGAGTCGGGAATCTTGTTGATTTTAACGATTCTTCGTGCATTTGCTAGCGGTTGTGGAAAAAGACTCATCTGAGTGGTGTTGCTTCCAACAAAACGGAAGACTACCGCTAAAACGATCGAAGTCACACAAGAACATTTTGAAGTATGGAAAAAAAAAAACATCAGGGTCGGAAGGAAAAATTAGGGTCGGTCGGGAA
Source organism: Modiolus philippinarum (assembly GCA_002080025.1). Lineage (NCBI taxonomy): Eukaryota > Metazoa > Mollusca > Bivalvia > Mytilida > Modiolidae > Modiolus > Modiolus philippinarum. The sequence goes on along the minus strand of MJUU01008635.1, from coordinate 66,557 downwards.
CCGGAAACACACATATTTTTTTTTTTTGCCTATACATGGGTATTCTCATTGTCTTGGTCCTGCAAATGGCTTACAATTTGTCATAAAATACTGAAGATTAATATTTTGTCAGTTTAAAATGATATCAGATAAAACAAGTCAATGTGAGAGCTGATTTAATTTAAATCACTGTTCACAATGATTTTTAAAAATTTTTAAGGAAAAATCACTGTTACAGGTAATATTTTTCTCTAGACCCCAGCTGTCTTCAGGCCCTGCAAATACCTGTTTTTTTACCCCGAATACCACTTTTTTAATGCTTTAATATAAAGTTGAAGGATTGAAGTTCATAGGAAAATTATCACTGGTGGTCAGAAAATTCGTTTTAAATTGGAAAACCAGTGTTGAAAATGGCATTAAAAATAAAAAAATCTTCACAAAATCTCAAATTTCTCTAAGAATCTCATTGATTTCTTTACAAACATACACTTAAGAGATGCCACACATACTATTTCATCATATGGAATGGCTACAACCAATCTAATGAGTAAACCATCTAAGTAATTCTAGATTTTATACACAATTTGGCATTTTGTTAAAAGAGCTCTAAAATTACTTATAGCAGTGATTTAAAAATCACCTGTGCCAGTAGTTCCCCTGACTAGATGCTAAACAGACACAAGAAAAAACTTACAACATTGATAAACAGAGCAAAATTTCGAAGTCAGTGGAGCATGACTGCGGGGGCATAGACATAAAACGCCATTGAAACTGATCTGTACTGATGCCAATGCAACTGCATACTAAATATCAACAGGCAACTATGAGCGGTTGATGCTAAACAGACACGAGAAAAAACTTAACATTTGAAAAAAACAATTCAAAATGGAGCATGACTGCAGGGCAAAGACAAAACACGCCACTGAAACTGCGCTGCAATGATGCCAATGCAACTGCATACCAAATATCAATGGGCAACTATGAGTGGTTGATGCTAAATGGACAAAAGAAAAAACTCAAACATTTGAAAAAACAATTCAAAATTTCGAAGTCAGTGGAGCATGACTGCAGGTGCATAGACATAAAACGCCAATGAAACTGAGCTGTACTGATGCTAATGCAACTGCATACCAAATATCAATAGCCTAGCACAGGTGTTTGATGTTAAACAGACCCAAGAAAAAACTTAAACAACTGTGGACGCCGAAGCCGCCACCGCCAGAATCACCAAACCTATGATCGTCGAAGGCTGGACAAAAATTATAGGTGTGGCTGTCGCACTAATGAAGTTACAGGTGTAAAAAATCAAAGACAGGTAAATAAATTTCCTTGATTTTGCAAGGAAACTTGTGACATCACACTCGGAAATTCAGGTAAACAAAGATGGACGACCCTTCCTTGGAAAACCAGGGTAGACCAGACCTGTTTACAGACAGGCTTTCTATCTACAAGTATCTTTTGTTCAGCACAGGGTTCGCTCTGGAGCATTATCGCACAATTGTGCGCAGGGTGTATATGTATGATAAAGGCACTTGTTTAATAAAAAATGTTAGTTTACGTGGTTATCCTGACCCAGGATGAATATACAGATGAAGTATCAAGTAAGTCCCTCCCTTTCTTTTTATTAAAAAAGTGCCTGTGATGTGCGAGTGTGCGACTTCATAAAAAGTGACTTGAGACTGTAGTACTATGTTGACCCAACTACGTCTACCTCGCATAGACAGGACATTCCCCTATCCGCCAATTGGGGACACGCCCCTCAGTTGTGTAGCAAGAGCCCCTAATGTTTCTGGCAAGGATCATGATCAAAAGAATCGGTAGCACGTAAACATGCGCTTTCCTGCATATTATAAGAAACTGGGGAAATTCGAAAAATGCTTACTCTTCCGGCTAATTTCTTTAAAGATATTTTGTTATGGCTCTTTAAAATGAAAAATAAACGTCCATTCAAATTGGTTTAACGTGTAGATTTATCGTTTTCGTTTCCTTTTAGTGTCATTGTTTCAACATGGCGTCAGGTGTTGGTAAAAGTTCTGTCCCTTTCATTAAAAGGCAGTGGCTTTCTATATAAAATTTTCTGTGTTAACACATTTGTTAATGAAGATTGAGCTCATGTCGTTAGCAGACAGCGAGAATTTGAAAATACGATTATATGGNATATATTTAGGGAATTTGGCAAATACATATACTTTATGAAAAATGAGGATCCTTTAATATTAAAACATATTGCTCGATTTATTTATGAATGTCTTTTTAAAAGATGAACTATTATAGTAAACATGCACTGTTTAATGTATTATTCTAATTCTGTATTACACATATATTTTGTCAAACCCTTTGTATGATGTGGTTGTACAATAAAGATTGTTGTTGTTGTTGTTTATTTCGCAAAAGCTTTTTGAATTTTGACGTTGACTTTGGCTGAGCACCTGACCTTGGACTATTATAACAGGGATTGGAAACATTCACATTTCTTACGATTTCTGTGTCACGGCAGATTTATTTTTTAGCATGTCTCTTTTGAAACATAGGTAAATTTTTAGTACAAATTACAGTTATATTTTCTACCGATTTTAATAGAAAGTACATCATTTTATAGAAAAAAATTGCTGCAAATCCTAGTATATTTTTTGTGGTATCGGGTCCGTTCGCCCTTATTACATGTTCGACCTGGGTTCGTTCTCAGGGTCCGTTCGCCTCTAGAGTTCGTTCGCCCTATTTTTCATAAAAGGTATAAAGCTTTATCCTAGTATTACAACCTGTTTTTATTTATTTATCATTTTAGAATGTGATAAAATGTTGATCAGATGTAGTTTAGTCTTTTAATGAATTTGTCTCATGTGCATTTTCTCCATTTTTTCATTGTTTATTAGTGCCAACATGTTGAAAAAAAAATTATACTTTTATTTTAAAGTTTTTATGCAACTTTACATATAATCACCCCGGTAAGCAGTGTTATCGGTATAATGTTCAGGCCGATTGAGGAAAATGCCAACACATTTCCATTTCAAGTAACATTGGATAATGTTTTTCCGGGTTCTGGATAATTTGTATGTAACGTCTCCGTTTTTATACTTGATTTCTGCTGTTCGTCCACCATATTATCAGGTTGTCTTACTTCCAATACTCTTCTTGATTTTTGATAAATTTTGCAAGTGATTACTATTTCTGCTTTAAATACATGTTTATTCTCAACATATGTGTTAAAACACGATTATTTCGAATATATAGGGCAAATAGGTATTAGGGCGAACGGACCCAGGGCGAAAGGTGATTAGGGCGAACAGGCAATAGGGCGAACGTGAATCAGGGCGAACGGACCCGGATTCGTTTTTTGTAAAATAAATAAATAAATTTATTCCTAAGTACACAAATTATGCTGTAAAACTTTGATAATTTTTGCTTTTTTAGAAATATGCTGCGAAAATTTGCACTCATTCGTGGTGTTTATTTGAGTATAATTCCAAATTTAATTGTAACGTTTATTTTCATTGGTCAACGTCATGAATAGCAAACGGAAATATTTTTCGATATTTCCGTTTGCCCATTAATCTGCTGCCCAAAAATATAGTGCCGCAAATAAAGACGTCGTTAACATGGATTACACAGTTTTTAACATACAAAATTGGAATTATAAGGATTAAACACTGATTTTTAGGAAATTGTGTATGTATAAACTCCAGCAGCTCACTCACAAACTTTACATAAAGTCCTTCGGACTTTATTCAGTTTGTGAGTGAGCTGCCGGAGTTTATACATAGATAATTTCCTAAAAATGAGTGTTTAATCATATATCACTTTCCGTTTTCCCCAAAATATTTAATGCTCCAAAATTCAGTATATTATTGAAAAGATGAAACTACGATGCATCTAATGGTATATTTCTTTTAAACTTAGTTGAAAATTCAATTGCGAAATACAAAGTGAAAAGTTTATTTTTTGAACTCCAAAATTTGTATCTAAAAATTGCATGAGCGTGGTTAAATCAGTCAAAATTTATCAGAACTGTAAAAAAAATCTTTCCTGCATAAATTATACATGTATATGGCTATAAAGCTAATACAAAGAGTTTTATCTTGGTAAAATTTCGAAATAGTAGGATGAAAATTAACATGTAAACTAGCGAGTAAAAGTTAGCCAAGTTTCTTGATTTTCATTGTTCTGATGCTCGTTAATCACCGGTATAACTGTCATTTGTTTATTGGACGGTTTCTCGATAATTTTACGACATCTTTACATGAGACTGAAACAACCCCTCTAGCATTTATTGCCCATTTTTAATTATAATTTTACTGTTGTATGAATGAAAATTCAATATTGTAAATAAGCGATAAATCAGCTTTTCGGCATTTTTTTTAGAATAATTATATGTTCAGTAAATCAAAAGTTTTAGCTGAAAGTCGTATCCAGGACACGGCGTTTGATTCGATCAAATTAGTTAGTTTTAAAAATAATTTCGAATCCCTGTTATATAAGTCCAATACCTGACCAGTGAGGATTGGAATCGGACAGAGTTGCCACAAGTGTCTCTGTAAGTTTTCGTGCATTAAAAAATTATTTGCTATAAAAATATACAGAATACTATCAAACACCTGTACATTTTTAAAGTAAATAATTTCTAAAGGGACTTACTTACAGAGAGACTTGTGGCAAGTCTAACATGGGACTAATATTAGTCCCAGGGTAACCAAATGATCTAGATACATCGTATGACTCCATTATTAATATCTGAATATCTGAATAAGGAGATTTGCACAATGGATTACCCCAATACTTCATTTGAATTCCCTTCCAGCAGTACACTGAGTGCTACTGCATGTATCAGAACAGTGTGACACGCGGAGTCTAAATGGTTTCTTCAGAATAGACGACATCCGATCTCTGCTATCAGGATTTTCCTGACAACTTTTCAACACGTCACAGTATAGGAAACAACGAAGGTATCTGCAGAGTATTAATTTCCTATTATAGAATTTTGTTAAAATTTTCTTTGTAGAAGCATATTTAATTGAATGTATTATTGTTCAAAATATAAAATAAAATTTGGGGACCACCGGGCATTAAGGTGCAAAAATTGAAATCGAAAATTTAAGGAGTTTACAAAGAAATGATAGGGGAAATGACTTTATGAAAATCGATTATAAATAGATTTTGTTCATACTTTGCATTTGTTTTGAAATCCTTATATCGTTTATATATAAAAAATGCGGGTGACCATTAAAATAAGAGAGATAAATTGTGAAAGGTTAATTTCTCTAGTGATATCTATATGAAGTTCTTAGTATCAAATTATCTCCCTAGCGTAATTTCTGTGTTCTGTAAATTCAGCAACAGATTTAAAGCACATGGGTTTTCGTTCATCTTTTTCAGAGAAATATAATATTATATGTTTCTGCCTTTTTGTATACAGAAAATGTTGAAATACAGAAAGGAATAAGGAATAAAAATTTCAAATACCATGGAACTTTCTTGATAGATTTAGAAATACCTATTTTGTCAAATTTCTCAATGTATGAACACGTAGACAAAAATGGCTGAATAATACCACTGAGACACCTTAAATACAATTCTGGGATCAATCAGAATCTTTCAGTCTCAATGAATTTGCAATATTAATTATGGAACTTAAAGTTGTACGTGAATTGTAAAATTCTGGTATAGCATCAGTATTCATGCTATTGTACAAATTAAGTCACGTTCTGTTGAAAAAACAAAGATAGTTTCTTGAAGAAAGAATTATTCATTAGAGGGAACTTTTGTCTGTTCGGTCATGTCAGTACTAAGTATCTTAAAAACAGTAGATATTCACATCATCTTTCAGATTAGTTTTCCGCCGATTACTAAGTTCAAGATCATTTAGATGACCTAAATTCCTGTGTTTTGAACTGGTCATATGTCCCTTTAATCCGTCTATTTCCGTGTATCTTGCCTCCTGGAGTAGAAAGTTGCTGTACCGATTATTCAAAGACCTTCAAAGTTGGAACTAACCCTGCTTTATTTCCTCGGTTTTTAATTTTGAGTTTTAATAGTACACTTAGGGGTTTATTAGTCCCTTACATGCGCGATATCCGAAGCTGGCTTTAGGCTTGCACCCTATCTGTACATTCTTTCTTCCTTCTGTCTGTCCGTCTGTTCGTCCGGCATTAGTTTTCCACTCTTTTTTTCCAAAGCCCAATTTACACTACACCGTATAACCCCAACGAACGCCGAAGGTATGAAGATAAATTATATCCGTTCGTCTCCGTTCATTTACGTTTGTCGTCCGATTTCCGTTTTGTACGATGAAAAATTTTTAACATGTTCAAAACTTGGAACAGAAGTCCCTCTCACACTACATCGTAAGGTGTATTTGTTCATGTCTCGCGTAAATGTTTTATCAAAATCTAACATTTTAGTCTTCTTATCTTATGAAAATCAAACTATTATTCTAGCCGTTGCCGAACAAAATAATGTCCATTATTACATGAATAGATATAATTGTTTTCTGATTGACAGTTAAATCACTTTCAGGTCATGCTAAATCCAGACATGACTAAATTATTTCCGCTTGCACGAATTTTTCATTTTGGCAAATGGTCCTTCAGTGCCGCAACATTATGGAACTTTCAGGACTGAAAAAAGTTTTCTCAGTTTAAAAGCTTGATTCAGTCGTGGAATGGCAAAGGATGTCGATGATGATTATTTTTGTTTTTTTAAATATAATTCGTATTCTGGCGACGTTGGCGACAGGGACTTTGTTCGAGCACAATGTTGGCGACGACGGCAACATATTACATTTCAGATGTTCGCCTTGCTTGAAACAAGGAAATCCTTAGAAATGTTGGCGACGTTGGCGGGTATTATCCCAATCCTGGACCATCATGGGCTGTTTATGGTTAATGCTTTTCTACATTTAGTGCCGCTGTTCTAGTTTGAAATATAGTTTTACAGCTTTTGATGGTTCAGTTTGATGCACATGCTTCTGATTGTTCTGTAAAAGTAAAAAAGTTTGCACTGAGTTATATACATGTAATTAATCTGATTTTAGATTTTCTTATTTTTTTCTAATTCTTTGTGAATGAAATATTAATTAAAAAAATTAATAAAACGATACTCAGACCATGCTGTGTTTTAATTCTATATGCTGTTTTTTACAGACTGATTAGTGCTGCGTTGTTTTATGTACATCTTTTTATATTCGGTAAAAAGTTCTTTAGCTCCCTATTGTAAATCTTTTTTCCAAATTCAAATAAATATATCTTATCATTTAATCCCTTTTTCGGGCGACGGACGACATTGTTTGTTGGAAGTATTTTGCGCGGTATTTTCTGTTTGTTTACTATCTCGAATTCATGCACAAAGAAAACGCGGATGTAGCTTTGTTCGACAACCAGGAAGTGAATAGACCATATCCGAGTTCTGGTAGTTAGATCCACCAATTGTTGTTTGTCCGCCCTACGTCACAAACGTGTCCGCCCCATGTAATAAAAAATGACGTAATTTCATGACGTCATATGCTTTATGACATTACATGTTCGATAATGTGAGTTATTTAAAAGTAGTCTGGTAAATTCTGATACAAGATCTCGGATATGCATGGTCTATTCTGCTCGAACCGGTACATGGGGTGTTTAAAGCTTGGTATGAGTGTTTGTTCTTTCTTGGAGGTCTCAGTCATGAACGACAAGACTGAAATAGTTTTTCTGTTTGCTTTATATTGCTATGTATTTGAAGGTATTTTGTTGAATTCTACCTGGTAAGTTAGCAACCATTTTTTCACAATTACAGTAATAATAAATGCAGTAAAGATTGCAATATCTTTTTATTCTGATTTTGATATGGCTTAGGTCAACCAAGTGGTAAAAATTTTACTTAACTGTTGTATACAATTGTAACTTTCCCATTTGATTTATATACACTATGTAGTCTTTTGAAGCTGATGAGTCTAAAACAGAATGTAAGCGTGGGTTGTTAATCATTTTTCGATTCAGTGAGTTTTGCCACTTGGTAAACCTTTGCAATAGTTTGGAATACTGCCAAGAACAGTATCTTTTGGGTCCTTATATATAGGGAACCGATCTAGTGGCTTCAAAAACATATACATTCAGTTTTGCACCGGTGGTTCAAAAAGTGAGGAACTTATGATTGCAATCTTTATTGGTTCAATTTCATTGAGAATTGAGATTCATGCGTCTCATATCACACGACCTCTCTTGACCGTAACGCGGCAACTTCTCGTCATGACAATCCGATTAACGTCAGAAAACCAAAAACTTCTCACAAATTACATGACAAATTCGAAATTCAAATCGCTTCAGTTTGAAAACACATGAAGCGCAAATTAAAAGATTTGCACTTTTTGTACAAAACCAAAACGCACTCGATCTCTTATATTGAAGTAGGTGGGTTTTGTTTCATGGCAGACATGTTTATTACTTTTAATATTCGACCGACAAATGTGAGAAAAATTATCAGCCATGGTCAAAAATGCGAGCGAGACAGGACAATTCCGGACTTGAGTTCACATTTTCTATCATCAGAAACTCGGCAATCCCATTTCTGACTGGAAAATGTGAACCCTAGGGTGGAATTATATTATCATGGTGTTCTGACGGTCTCGCGGTACTTGATGTTTTGAGTCCGTGTAATTTATTAAAAAAAGTTTCATTGATCAACAATGTATGAATTCCTTTTTCCTTGCATGATCGAGTTATTTGTAGGTTCCTCTTGCTAAATTTTGAACGCTGCCTCTTTCAAAGAGATAAAGCCGATGTAGGATCTATATGGTTTCCTATGATATCGCGGCATTTGTAAATTTCATGTTGAAGAGCACGACTGTTTGACCAATCAATTCATTATTTGCTATATGTAATAACATATACCTGACAAACATACTTTATGAAAAGATCTTGATACTTTCTCGTTTAATATAAATTCATCTATGCAATAAACATACACAGGAAACATGAATATTTTACGAAAGGATATGGACTAAATGAACATGAGAGCATAACACATATGTTAACTCCAACTGCAGTAATTTAAATGAGCTGTATGAAGAATTAATGCGGACACCTGAATTTATCCCCACATCTGACAACCCTGACGGGTGAAAAGTACATCAGTTTATCAGTTGTATCTAGCTTGAAAAAACTCGTAATTTCCCAATTTTCCGATAGTAATGAAGTTAGTCGCCATCAGCGTCGTCTACCATAGCTTATTTTTTACACCAACTTTGTAGCGTTTTGAGACCACCTAAAAATAGCAAAAAAAATCCATGTCAGTGTGAAGTGAAACGTAAACATACAGACGACATTCCCACAAAAATATCACACGAATCATGACAACTATGTTTTATTTATTCCATATTTTATTATTAAATATGGCATCAGTAAAAATAAGAATGTCTGCTATCAATGGTGAATAAATAAGATTGTTTGGTATTTACAAGAAATCTGGACACTTTGACAGAACTAATGAATTTTCAAACGGAGATAGCTAGGGGTTTACGAATCTATCAATAGAATGATCAGCGAGTGACGTTGCAGTTCACGTGAAGGGATAAAATATAACTGGGACTAATATAACAGGGATTTGAAACTATTTAGCAAGCCAGTTTGATCGTACTTGACTACTCTTCCTACTTAAAACCCATCACAGGAGCTTCATTTAATGTTATTACTGTGTTAGAGCTTTGACTAAACTCACAATCATTCTGAAAAGCACTTGAAGGCATTTTCCACCCCTGGTTGACGTCATACTGCTATCTTTCATAAATCTCCATGGGGGTTTTTCATCGTGGGAGCTTTTTCCACCGAGATTTCACGGCCTTAGCTGCGTATCTAAACAGCAAAATTCTTTCTTGCCTTGTGTTCAAGAAAGCATAACTGTGGTTCATGCTTTCTTGTTTAGAAAGAAATTGTTGGCATGTGAGTATGATGCCAGATGGGGCATATTATTTAAACATCAGTTTCTTATAAGATTGATGAATTTTGTAAGTTAACTGTATAAGGGTCTCCATTGCCAAGTTCAGCGGGAAATCTAGTGGTATAAAATTATCTCCCTTCTAGAAAAGCTCTTCTGTGTTAAAAACTTTTTCAGAACAAATTAACAGCATGGCGACGAAAATAANGAATCAATAATTTTCCCAGTTTTACATATTTTAGGTAACTAATTGACTAATCTCATTTTTTGGGTTATATATTTAAAAAAAGACAGATTGCATTATTATCAAACAGTTTTTTAAACAAATAAAATTAACATTTTTCATAAAAATGAAGTTAAATGTATTTCTTTCTTTACTTTTGTTGATTTAACTAGGTTAGCATGGTAACTCCATGAAAAATATTAGGACAATGGCAAAAGCAAATTAAAAAACCATGATATGTCTATCTAAAAGAAAATATTGAAATATTGAAATGAAATCTGAGATATTATATGTATCTCTATATTTTTGATTTAATTTATATAATAATTATGTATAATAATAAAAAGAAGCATGGATTTGGGATTTTTTTCAACTGCATTACGTGTTAATTTAAATTATGAGGCATTAAAAGGCAATTACTATGCAGGTAGGAGGGGTAGTCTTTGGACATGTGTGGGTGGGGTCTTATCAGCGTATAAGAAGGAGAGAATATAATTGCAATTACTGTCAAAAAAACTAAATATTAATTTAACACAATTACAAAATTATTTGTTTTTAACTAATTATTGTGTTTTTTATGTTGAAATGTCAAAAAATGAAAATACATATTCTGAATTTATATATTTGTTAACAAAATGTTAGTAGTTAGACCTTCAGATGAATATAAATGATGGACAAAAACATTAAACTAAACAAAGAACAGTCTTTTGATTAAAAATGAACAAGTGCAGATTTTTTTTTTAAAGACACATGTCTGCTAGTAAACAAAGTTATGACAAGTACGGCTTTTCGTGAAGATAGAAAACAATTTTATGCCACCTTTGATCAAACCCAAATACACTCAAATTCCAAAGTTTACTTACAACCACAAAAATATTAAAAAAAAAAAACATATGTAGATTTATACCTGTATTGTGCATTTCTTTATCACAAATATTATTACTGAAAAGATGATGAAAGTTTATGAGAAGTTAGTATAGGAAGACAAAGAATACGTCATTATTTTGTTTCATGAATTCATTCTGTAATTTTCACCTCAAGTTGGCATCTCATAGATTTCAATTAATTTTTTAAATCGGTCACCAAATCTTATTATTTTTTATTACAATCAATTGACTAGCTTTGTATCAATTAATAAACATTAGAAAATACATTAAGAGTGTCTTATAATTTGATTTAACTTTACAGTAATATTGATATGTTCCCAATGTATATAAAACAGAATACTTTTTCTTCATTACATTCCTTTTAATTATTAAATGCATTAAAATAATAAAAACTTACTGCCTTTTGATATCAATAGTATCAATATTTCAATATTTGAAAAGGTTAATTAAATGAAAATATGTACATATTAATCAAACAGAGGTAATTTAACGGTTTATTTATTAGTCTGATTATCATACAAATATCCAGCTGTTTGAGTTTCTTTCACGACTGTAATGGCGGATCTACAATTACCCCATCTGGTGATAATTCTCTTATCTAAGACAGACAATTTGAAAAACCTGTCTATAAGGGTCTCCATTGCCAAGTTCAGCGGGAAATCTAGTGGTATAAAATTATCTCCCTTCTAGAAAAGCTCTTCTGTGTTAAAAACTTTTTCAGAACAAATTAACAGCATGGCGACGAAAATAAACAATCGACAAAATGTCAAGATTTCAAAAGAAATAAACAAAATACAATATTAAGTGAAAACGTCATTCAATTCCCAGATCTTTACTTTGTAGTTAAAAAGAGATTAAACTTGCCTCCAAGAAGAGGTAATATGCGAATTCCTTACATAATTTACTGTCGTGATGAAAATATTCAACGGAAGACTGGTCACAATCAATTGCTATAGGGTGTTAAAATGCATGTACCCAGACAAAATTATATGTACAGATAGATTTTTTAACATACTTTACTTATAGGTCAATTTAGTAACGATTCTTGCATAAGAAACGCGGAGATCCAAAACGCATTCTGTGTAACTAGGCAAAATTATATCGTCTTGAAACAATGCCATTTTTCCTTTTATACCCAAGATGTCAAAGGTAATCATCAACACAAGATTTCATTGGTTCAATCAAGGAAAAGGGCGTGCCTTCAGTTAAAGCCCATTCAAAGACCCCACGTGCTTAGTGAGTAAAAGTCGATTTTGTTTATGTAAACAAGACGGTTACCAGGTAGAAATGGTCGTTTTATACACTTTTTTTCGTCGAAACCACTGCGTGTACCCAGTTCAAAATTTGCAAATGAATCGATAAATATTTAATTGCAAAGTATATTTTTTCCTAAAAATTTCCGTTGTAAAGAAATACCTAGATCCAAAACCCTTTGGAATCAGGTATATTCCGGGAAATCTCATTTTTCATTAAATATATGCAAGAAATATTAAAATTTATAAAAAAATGTCATTTGTCAACATCAAGATACATCACATGAACATAACAGAGTATAAATTTTCTTGTTATAAGTAACTTTTATCAGGTCTTAACAACGAGTTACACATTGAAATCGACATTTTTATCTTTTCTAAAGGAGAGTTCATATTCTATTGTTTAAATACCACCGGATTTCAGACTGAGTTATGATTCCATCTATTAATTTTCAGATTTGAGACTTTAAGTGTGAAGCCGATTGACTGTTAAGTGCATCAGCGACCCAAATTGTTCAAAAGAATTTATATCCCAAATTGTTGGAAATAATTAGATATTAACAACTTGATTAGGTCAGTGGACAGTAATATGCCAGTTCAGTATGGGACCCTTACCAACAAAACAATAAACACAGACTTAAAATGGTCCAGAGAAGAGCGGCAAGGTATGTAACAAACCGATATCACAACACATCATCTGTAAATGAAATGCTAGAAGACCTAAATTGGAAAACATTAGAAGACCGTAGAATGATAGCAAGACTAACTATGATGTTCAAACTGGCTAATGGACTGGTACTAGTAAACACGGAGGATAGATTAATTCCAACCAATAAACAATCTAGAAACAGCAACTCTAAATCGTACCAAATACCATCTTGTCCTTTTTTCCTAGAACTATAAAGGAATGGAATGTCCTACCATGCAGATAACTGTGTCACCGCCGGTAGCCTTGAAACCTTCAAGGTTCACCTGCAGGACATTATTTGAACCACCGTAGGATTTTTTTAATACGCACTGTAAATATAAATGTAAAGCACAACCCCCACAAAATCAGTAAATGTACATATTTTCATTTTAATTTGGCATGCGCATCCAAAAGTGGCAAAATAATCAATATATTGATGGTGGCCGCAAACTGGTAGAAGTAGAAGTAGAAGTCACAGAGGTAAGTTATGGGTGAGTTGATTAGCAGGTAACATCGACAAAGTTTATTTAAACAAATCCGTCAATTAGTAGAACATGTGTAATAATACTTGCCACCTTTGGGTCAAGGATTTGTATTGAAATCCTTGTTTGGGGTTCAGAAAGGTTAAATATAAAATCGTGTACGTTTTGTCAAAATCGTATTTTTGCCATAATTTTAGCTTCACGAATCGTGTAGTCGTGAGAAAGCATCAAAATTGTGTAATTCACGATTTATTGGGGTTACATGTCACGTATATAGGGTATAAACTTTGTACGATTAGCCAGTGCCTAAGTGCCAGTGACAAATATACGTTGCGCTTCCCTATAGTCTAGTGCCCTTATGGATCAGAAAACAGTTGAAATATATCATGAGCGTCAAGTTAAAGAGTTCTGTGCTCTCCATGCTTTAAATAATCTGTTTCAAGATAAGAATGCGTTTAGTAAATCAGATTTAGACAATATCTGTGAAAGGTAGTAATCATGCACTGTTGACCTTTTCGTTTTCTTTTGTTCATGTTTTTAGAGGGTGGTGAGAGCTTGACCACGGGGGCTTGTTATAAAATAATTATAACAGCTTCAAATCACTACTAAAAGACAGTAGTGATTTCAAGCTATATTATTATTATTTTGAAACTAACCCCTGTGTTTGAGCAACATATTTAAACATATCTTTAAACGTTTCTGATGTTTTTCAGTGTCTTTCCCGATTATCAGGTCTGGTCGACCCTGGTTTTCCGAGTATACTCGAAAATCCGAGGAAACAATCCCATCATGCAATACCTGAGTGGAAGTCTCCTGTCTAAATGGTCAAATCTAATTGTTTTAAGTATTTTTGGCAGGCTATTTAAAAAAAAAGAACATTTTTTAAAAAATAATTTAATTCAATTTTATAACATTTATGTATCTTCATAAATTATAATAGGAAAGTAATACGTTTGATTTAGGATTTATTTGTCTGTTTGGTTTTTGAATATTGTCATTTGATTTTTTTTTTATTTTTGGTTTGATTTTTTTTTGTATTATTTTAATTTATTTTGTTTGTTGAATTATTTTTTGTTTTACTTTTGCCTTATTTAAAGTGTAATCCCGTTAAATCCTGTGAAATTACATAAAAGAAGTTACAGAAGTAAACTAATAATTATTTGTTTCACTTTGTAAATTAATATTATAATTATCTAATCAATATTTAATCTGATTACATTAATTTCTAAAATAATGGTATGCTTGTTTTGAAAATTAATAATTAAATTTTAAAAAGTATGGCCAAGTAAAGCTGTACCCTGGAACTACCGTGACTTTGATTTTCTTATGATACTATTCAAACATTCGGTTGTTAAATAACATAAAGAATTTTTTGATGATTGATAAAATTCTTGTGAATTTTTAAATCACAATTTTTTCCTTCATTTAAAACAACAAGAAGTTTTGTGTAAAAAACATAGGTTTCGCGTAATTTTATCATGATTGTATTTCTTCAATTATTATTTTAGTCTGATGCAAACTTTGTAGAACCAGACACCAATCTGATAGAACAAATCTCTTTTATTTAGTTTGTAATCATTTTTTTAAAAACAAAACTTAAATAGTGAAAAAATGAGTTTAAAAATGTAATGAAATATCATTTTCGCTAACTTCCAGTCATTTTTGTTGATCNNNNGGTAAATATTTGTATTAATGCTTTAAAAGCTTAATTATAAAATCTCAGGTGTGACCGTCAACCCAATTAAGTTACAGGTGTATATAATCAGCGACAGGTAAACTTCCTTGCTTTTTCGAGGAAACTTGTGACGTCATACTCGGAAAATCGAGTAAACAAAGATGGACGACCCTTCCTCGAAAAACCAGGGTCACCCAGACCTGATTATGCCATTCTGTCTTTCCAACAAATACTTTACAACAACATACCTGTTAAACCTCCCAGCTTTCAGGACTCAATTCCTGCATAGTGTCCTTCTCCTGCGTGGGAGACCAAAATTCTCCCGCTATAGACTTTTCCTCCCGCTTAAACCCCCCCTTATAAAAAATAGTATGAAACCCACAAAAAATTACTTTAGGATGTCGATAATTGCTTTCTTTTATCCACAGTGAAACGTTAATTAGACCCAATTAATGGATTAACCTTCCCGTTAATTTAACTGATGAACTAATTAACCTGGTCAATCAGGCCTTATCTGTATGATTACAATGTATTACTTTAAAAATAGTGTTTTGAATATCATCAGATCTGTTTTTACTCCCAATTCTTTGAGATTTTTTTATGAATGCTTAGTCATGTTAGTTCACTTTTGTTTATTGATTTTTGCAAAAACATGTCTGGTTGTCTCCCTTTTATATTTTTCATGTTTAGCTATTTGAATTTTTGTCATCAATACTGAGATATAATGCTGTTCCCAAGCAATTATTTTATAAATAAAAACATATTTTTCAAATAAAAAAAA
>MJUU01008635.1:38819-50621 GCA_002080025.1 Modiolus philippinarum | reverse complement strand
TTTAAAAAAAACTTTCAAATACACTTTTAATGCCTTACACACTGAATAAGTAAAAAATCACTGTTTAATAAGGGTACATATAAACCACGAAACGAAATCGAAACGAAACGAAATGAATCGAAACGAAACGAAATCGAAACAAAATCGAAATGAAACATGTAAATCCGTCCACTTGAGTATGCATATTGCTGCAGTCAAGGAAGTGGCAAAACTTTTATTGTAATGAAGTCAAGATTAACACCCGATATACACAATGTGTTAGATTTGTCGATGTAAAACGTCTACATTGTAGATATATCAGACACGAAAACCTGACAAATGTATACAATGTTGTCTTTGCACGACGGTGGGTCAGTGAAATATACAAATTTAAAAACATATAAAAATGAGGAAAAATTGAAAGAAGGGATGACTGCCCAACGTTTCGGCCGTATGGCCTTCGACTAGGGGACTACTGGGCTGAAATACGGAGAAGAAGATGGAAATGACCAGAGAAGGCAGACCTAATTGCATGTCACAGATATTACCTGTGAAAATCGTGCAAAATCTTGAATATAATCAAAAAACGAAGATAAAAGCATTAGTTTCTGTACTATGCAAATATTAAATTTCAATACATTAATAATATTATAAAATAGACTGCTTTTTAACATTCATGCCAAAGGGTCGAGCAATTCCAAGAAAATGGATGATTTTTTGTTCAAGAAACTGTCGTTGTTTCTCACCTGCACTAGTTTTTATAAGGACAGTTTCATGCATGTCCAGTATGCTGTGGTTAGCTCGCCAAAAATGACCACCAGTATGAAACATTACATTAGACCCCTGGGGACACATATTCAAAAAAGATTGATCATCGCTGAAAATAGAGTGCACAAAACAAAGTCAGTCATAATAAATATATAAAGGTCATAATAGTCGTACTAATTCCTCTTCAAAAAAGTTATCTAGCAGGTCACGTCGACTTCATCCAAGATAAACATAATGGAGAAGACATTTAAATATTGGATTCTTTAGAAACTCATTCAATTATTTCTCCTCTGAAACCAAAATTTTTTAAAATCAAACGAAACTTGGATATAATAATTCAGGTATGTTCCTTTAAAGATGTCGTTTTGTGGTACAAGTTGGAAAACAGGTATGTAGTTTGAAATTGGGCAATATTGGAAGACTATTCCGAGATCTTTACTGCTGTATGCCAGCCATGTTCCAGGTGTACAGTAGCATGATGGATGCAATTTGATTTTATTCAACATAAAAACTCCTTGTCCATGGATCGTCAGAGTGACTTCTTCATGGAGTGTCATAGTCCTGGTATGGTTCGTTTGATATTGCAACGGTCAAGCAAGTGGCTAAAGTTTTATTTCAACAAGTTGTAATTTTACAACCCAAGCCGACTACTGAAAGACCGACCGCAGAGAAAGAAACATTGTTGATAATTGGTTGATGTATACCACGTGGTATGTAAAACGAAAAAACTTCGGTGTTATGTTATTTGGTACTGCTCTAAGTTGATTTTACATTTGATTCCAACCAATCAAATCTAAAATCTTATGACGGTACTGTCAATCAATTATTCTACAAACACACTCTTCATCGCCTGCTTGTCAATCAATGAACAACAATGTGTAAAGTGTGTTTCTTTTACCGCAGGCTGCCTTACAGGACGTCGACTTGGGCTGTAAAAATCATCTCTTTGAAATGTAACTTTTTCCACTCGCTTGACCGTTGCAATATCTCACGTTGGTGTATACTAGCAGACCAGTGCGATTATTGGTATCTTTTGTTGTTTATTGTCTTCATTGGTCTATATGGCAGTAATCTTTCATACCAGAGAATCTAATGCGTTTCCATAGTTGTAAAACTCGTTACTTCATTTTATATGAAATGCAAATATTAGGTGGTTACAAGTTACAATCTGTGGTCTTGTGTAGTTTTATTGGCCAAAGATAGACTTTCCCGACCAAAAAAAAGTTTGCTTCGATGTCTTACTATAAGGTTCCTATCAAGGATGTCATTCTTTTTGGTGACATAAAACTAAAGTTATGTGAAAAGAATGTTTTAGTTCAAAATAAACTTTATAGCTACATATCAATTTATCTATGGCCGTTTTTTTTTCAAAATAAAATGCAAAATTTTTAAGTCGGAAACTGATCATACAGTCTTCATCTATACCTTTTTTCAAATCTTTGTACATATAGTGGTATATGACTTTTCAAGCATTTGAAAAATTCAGGACCTAGAACACATAATCTTAATTAACTAAAACTTTACCCAAATATCAATAAAAACCATAAAGAACATGTTTTTATTTAGTTTCACATTTTTATTTTGATTTCGTTTAGATCAGGTTTCGTTTCTATTTCGTTTCGTTTCGATTTATTTCGTTTCGTTTCGTTTCGATTCATTTCGTTTTGTTTCGTTTCGTTTCGATTTCGTTTCGCGGTTTATATGTACCCGTTTAATAATTGAAACTAAAATAAATCTGTATTTCAGATGTGACAATCTTTGTGTGATTGTGTAGACTTTGATGCATTATGCCGTTTCCCACTTCTATTTAAAGATATTTAGATGGTAATTAAACACTGTAAGAATGGTTAATCAATGCCCCCAAAAAGGTAAAAAAGTGAATAAATCAATGGAAACAAACCACATCCAATAACCCAAATATCAAGAAACAAAAATTTTATAAGAGACCAGGACAAGCCAATGACCAACATATTCCTGACTTGTGACATGCGCAAAAATTGCGGTGGGGTTAAAATCGTTTTCTTGGATCCAAACCCTCCCCCTATGTGTGGTGAATGGCTGAAAAATAAATACACTAAAAGACTCACAGTAAAAATCAAACTAGAAAAAAGTCCAACTTATCAAGATGAGTACCCTTACAATGTTTAGATGATAATAAGTTTGTCGCGTGTATTAAAGGTGCAAAGAGGGAGATCTTCTTTGCATATCCAGGAGGTTAACAGGTATGCAACAACAAATACTTTATTTTCATTCACTCAATGACACATAACAGTGTTACAAGAGGATATTTACAATAACTATAGGGAGGTGACAGACATTGTGATATGATATTTTAAGCAAGACAAAAGCAATTAGGTAACACATGTGATGCAATGTACATAATACAAACAAAATACATTGTTACTTTTCTATCTCCTAAGAATATTTGACCAGCAAATTATTTGTCAAATCAAAGGCCTAACTTTTTTCAACATGAAACTTTATGCTAATTTTTATCTGAAAGTCAAAAGAATCAAAATATAAAACAGTTGTACTTCTTTTCTGTATTCAAAATGTGTCAGTCTGTCCACATGGCCTTGTGACTAATAAAAAGTTTACTATCCATATATATACACAAACAAGGGTAGACATCTTGTCACGCCTGCTTGATTCAATTGAATTGTCAACTCCATTGACCAGAAAACGAAAGTAAAATTAGAAATTCTTTGGACTTTCCTTAGGTTATATGGAAAATATGCCAGAGTTCCCTGATATGTAACACAGTGGGAAATTTGAACTCTGTGTTGCCGTATGGTAAAACATCGAGAGTTATGAATTTTATTTCCAAATATATAACAGCTTGTCTTCATAGAAACATCTAGAGTTTTTGGATTCTAATTTTGAATGGTTATATCAGCCTACAGTGTACTTCCAAAGAAAAAAAAAACGATAACTTATTGACCTGGATATATAAACAGTTCTTCTAAAGTGTCAAAGGCAGAAATGTTGTGAAATTATCACCCCCCTTTTCGGAATATGAAGCTTGGGGCATGCTTGCTATTCTGACCAAGGGGGTAATATTCTACGATACACAGCTGTCAAAAGCCTGTTGATAACCAGGGTTGCCATGATCCTGAAAAAACCAATGTATTTCATATTGAACTTCATGTTCAAGGGCCTGGAAAAGAACTTGACTTTTAATATCCTTGAAAAGCCATGTAATTTGATAAAAACAAAAAATTATAGTTGATATGTAAACAAATTTGGGAAAATAGTTATTCAAACCTTAAATTTTGTTGACATTTTGTCCTATGATATTCTAGAAAGACTTGGAAAAATCCTTGAATTTGGAGACATCAAAATAGTGGCAATCATGGATAACCTTTACATCATGTACATGATAAACCTCTGATTAAAATGTATTAATAAGTATTGTAATAAAATATTTGATATCAAAGAGTGTTATTATATAAGTATGTATTTTCTTTCAGACTTCAAAAGATTAGCCTTGGTGACATTTTAAGGTGCAACAATTTTGCAAACTAAAATAAAATTTCAAAACCAAATTATTTCAGTCACTATGTGTTGATCCAACATGTCAAAAATTATATGTATTTACTCTTATTTTAAAACAAAATATCTTGTATTTTCAGTTTGTCTCCAGACAGATTTGTAAACCCACATAGAAGTTTTTTTGGTTTTGGAAATTATGATGTGAATGTTATTATGGCAGCACTGCAAATGAAAGATTTTGAATTAATTTGGTTTGATAAAAGAAGGTAAATTGAGTCTACTATAAGATATAATGAGATGCTATATGATAATTTTAATGAAGAACTGATATAGAGAAAATATCATGAATTTCTTCACTTAAATTGTGGGCCGTCTGTCCTTGGAGTAATTGATTTTTATCCTTAAAAAATGAACAGCAAAATAAATAGGTGGAGTCATTAAATAAATGAAATAGATATTGGACGAATAAAGCAAAGTCAAATTACAGTGTTTTTTAAGGCAATCTTGCTTTTGAAAATTTGTCATGCCAATGTAAGTACAGTATGTAACGGAGAAACAGGATATATATTGATCTCTAATTCTCAGTAGACTGCAGTTACTTTTTCCAAGTGCACGCAGCAGTTTATTTTTTTTCTCTACAATTAAAGTTATTATTGTTTAATTATGTTAATCTTATCTTTCTGAGCTAGGATACACTGCTATGAACGTGAATGTATTTTTTTTCTCTATAATTAAAGTTATTATTGTTTAATTATGGTAATCTTATCTTTCTGAGCTAGGATACACTGCTATAAACATGAATGTATGTTTTTATTTGGTTATCTACTATAATAGTTATGTAAAAAGTTTGGTACTATTGCAGTACACACAGATTAACAAACATGACAAGAGGGAAAACACAAAGAATTGTAGGTGATATTCTGGTGTTACACTGACATTTATGCCTCTGTCAATACAACAGGAAGTTTGCTTGTGTTTACAGTGTTTTGTAACTGAAACACCACTGTATTTATATTTAAATATAAACAGTCAATCCATATTTTTTCTGTCACATTTTTGTCTCCAAATTGAATTCATTGATATTTGGTACTAAACTTCTTTTTAGTTCTCCTCAACAAAGTTGAGGAGGACTATTGGAGTATCCCCCGCGTCCACGTCCACATCCCCGTCCGCATTTATAGGTATATATCTTGGTAACTATGAAGGGTAGTGTCATCAAACTTTGTGTACAGATGCATCTTGGGCTATCTCACAGCCTCCAAGAAAGTTAGGTCTCTTTGACCTATATTTTCTGCTTGACTGGCTTTCATTTAATTTTAGGTCCGAGTTGATATCTCAGTAACTGTACATGGTAGGATCATCTTACCTTGCATGTGCATTCATTTTTGACAGTAGGTCAGCATCCAGGCAAAATTAGGTCACTTTGACCTATATTTTCCACATGATTGACTTACATTCAAGTTTACGTACGAGTTCAGATCTAAGTAACTCATTTAACCTTGGATGTGCATGCATCTTTGGTGGTAGGTCAGCATCCAGGCAAAATTAGGTCACTTTGACCTATATTTTCCGCATGATCGACTTACAATCATGTTTATGTCTGAGTTCAGATCTAAGTAACTGTACATGGTACAATCACCTAACCTTGCATGTGCATGTGTCAGCATCCAGGCAAAATTAGGTCACTTTGACCTATATTTTCTGCATGATCGTCTTACATTCAAGTTTATGTCCAAGTTCAGATCTAAGTAACTGTACATGGTACAATCATCAAACCTTGTTATAATGTGCATGCATCTTTGGGGGTAGGTTAGCATCCAGGGAAAATTAGGTCACTTTGACCTATATTTTCCGCATGATCGACTTACATTCAAGTTCATGTTCGAGTTCAGATCTAAGTAACTGTTCATGGTACAATCATCTAACCTTGTATGTGCATGCATCTTTTGGGTAGGTCAGCATCCAGGCAAAATTAGGTCACTTTGACCAATATTTCCGCATGATTGACTTACATTCAATTTTACGTCCTAGTTCAGATCTAAGTAACTGTATATGGTAGGATCATCTAACCTTGCCTGTTCATACATCTTTGGCGGAAGGACAGCATCCAGGTAAAATTAGGTCACTTTGACCTATATTTTCCACATGATTGACTTACATTCAAGTTTAGGTCCGAGTTCAGATCTTAGTAACTGTAAATGGTTGGATCATCCAACCTTGCATGTGCATGCATCTTTGGGGGTAGGTTAGCATCCAGACAAAATAAGATTACTTTGACCTTTATTTTCCGCATGATTGACTTGCATTCAAGTTTATGTCCGAATTCATGTCTGGGTTACTGTACATGGTAAGATAATCTAGCCTTTGTATACGTGCATTAGGGATTGTAAATGAGCACCCTGGCCAAATTTGGTTTCTGTGTCCATGTGCCATAACGAGGCGAACTTTGTAATCGTTGATGATCTATGTTTTGGTATTAGCTGATTAGTGGGATAAGCATTGCCATCGGACAAGCCTTAATGTAACCTTAATCAGGGTTGCCACACATCCTGGAAAACTGGAAAACCCTTGAATTTCATTTTGGCCTGGAAAAGACCTTGAATTTTAAAATATTTGGAAATATCCTTAGAAAACCCTGGAATTTGAAAAAAAATAATGTCGATAGGCAGTATATAAGCAAAGTCTGCAAAATAATTATCGCAACCTAGAATTTTGTCGACTATTTTGGCCCTTGAAAATAACTAGAATATCCTTGTAAAGTCCTGGAAATATCCTTGAATTTTGTGACATCAAAATAGTGGCAACCCTGCTTAATGTAGATCCCTGCATATTGTCATTTACAGGTCCTGTGTTGTCAGCCACCATTTACTGTATAATTTCTAAATTCTACTTGTAAAACATGAGTTTTCCTAATTTGTACTTTTCTGAGCAGCTAGAAATCAGAATTAATTTATCATACCAAGCGTCAGATTAGTTTGAAGTAAGGTTTATCTCATAACTATGAAAATGAAAGGAAATGGGGTAAATGTCAAGGAGACAACATCCCATATCCAGGTTAAAATGACCCAAAACAAAACATCTAGGGGTCACCATATGGTCTTCAACACAGTGAGGAACCTCACACCATATAGTAAGCCCTAAATGGCCCTGAAAAGGTAAAAAAGTGAATAAATCAATGGAAACAAACCACATCCAATAACCCAAGAAACTAAAATTTTATAAGAAGACGAGGACAAGCCAATGACCAACATATTCCTGACTTGGGACAGGCGCAAAAATTGCGGTTAGGTTAAACTCGTTTTCTTGGATCCAAACCCTCCCCCTATGTGTGGTGAATGGCTAAAAATAAATACACAAAAGGACTCACAGTAAAAATCAAACTAGAAAAAAATCCAACTTATCAGGACGAGTACCCTTACAATGAAGTACATAAAACATGAAAACAATACACACAGGTACTGTCCGGACAAATGCCCGCAGTTACTGACAGCTAGCAAAGGACATAATTTCCGTTGACTATGATATCAAGCCTTCTTACATAGGAAATTTCAATTGAAATACTTCTAAATAGATTTGGTATAACAACATCATCAATTATGAAAGAAGAACATGATATTGTGAAATGCCAAATACTGCCAATATGAAAAATTGTTTAAATTTAGTTATGGTGTAAAGCATTAAAGAGATGATCAATATTTTTGCCAACAAAAACCAGAAGTAAAGATTTAACACCAATGCTGTATTTACATCCTTTATGAATAAGTTTGTTCAACGGATTAATAAGTTTGGAAGGACAATTTTTGAATTAATGCGCTTTGTAAATGATATTGCCTTAGAAGTCTGTCATTTGAAAACTGTTTCCCTTAAGAAAGTCTCTTTTGTCGCTGTATTGACTATATATGGAATTCTGACAAAAATATGGAAGCCAAGCAGGAGTGTACGTAATAGGCCCATCAGTCTATCTTATCAGTTTGTCTTAAGGATGATCACTCCTCAGATTTTTTTATACTGTCTCTGACTTCTGGAATTCTCTTATTTTATCCATCATGATACATTAGAAAATTATGCACACTGACCTCCACTTTTCTTTTCAAATGATGTTTGTATACATCTTCAAATGACTTTTGAAAAAAAATTGGTGAAATGTTTTATATTCCTTCATTGCATTTTAAAGGTTGATTGCCTTAATGCAAAGTAAATGAAAAGTCTAGATAAGTTCTGTTTCCTGCCAAAATTTCAGGCGTTTAAATCTAAAAAAAGGACCACACTGACCTGTAAATAGTTTTTGCTTAAAATGAGGTATGATTCATATTCTAATAAATAAAAATATTAATTTTAAATCCCTGATATAATAAACTTGAGGAATGACCAATAAATGTATCTTTTTATTCTTACCCCATACATTGTATTGATTAAAATTATATCAAATGTATCATTATGATCAGCTTCACTGGTCATAATATAACTGTGTACTTCAGTTATTTTCAGACAAATAATATCATGCATTTTCGTGTCACAATATGAGAAGCATTTGTTGGTAATCTTACTTTACCAAGTTAGTGGTCAAAATGAAAATAATTTTAATTTCAGTATCAAAACAATTGCAGTAGAATACTGCAGGAACAAAGAAAAAGATTACAAAAATCAAAGTCCAGAGACAAAGCAAAAGACATCAAAACACAGAAGAACAAAGATACCACAAAATGCAAACACTTCAAATACAACAATAAAAACTAAAGCACTAACAGTGTGAACTTTCAAAATGAGTGACATCAGGTGCTCCGGAAGGGTAAGCATGTCCTGCTCTGTATACAGCACCCGTCACAGGGTCATTGAGTCAATCCAGGGTAAAGTCAGAATCGGTAATGTCAAATCTGGGAAGACGAAGATGCTTTATATCCACTTTGACCATTTATAAATAACTTTTTACGGGAAGATAATTGACAAATATTTCTCACCACAAGATACACATGACCTGTATCCAAAACAAAAAATCTCACAAGGAAAATTTGATTTTCACAGATAACTACAGTAAGTGGTTCAATATTAATGATGTAATTTATTCAGCAGATAACTATTGTGTTGTTAATTGTAGAGAGGTGTTGGTTACTTTTCAAGTAAATGACTTACCACAGTGTAAACAAGTGTAACATTTAGTAGTTCAATTTATATGAAATAGGAAGGAGTGTCAGAATAGTACACATTCTGTATTAAGTTGTTCTTATTTGCAGGGATATTAGATGTCTTATTCCGGAAAATATATTTGGGTTTATATTAAATACTCCATCAGTTTATAAACTTGGATTTATACAGCTTCCATTTAGTCGGAAACACTGGAAAGGCTACAGAAAAATAGGAAATGTATATTATAATTTAGACTCCAAGTTAAATTCACCAGAATGTATAGGTGAGGAAAACTCATTGCTTGACTACTTTCATGACGAACTTAAAGATGGCAATAAAGAACTTCTGATAGTTGTTACCAAAGATATTGTATCTTCAGGTACCTGGAGCAGTGGATATGAAAAATGTCATAAAATCTAAGAGGAGGAAATAAAAGTGAATGAAAATCCGAATCAAAATGAATGATGTGACTCCTTGCATGATAATCCATTTACATTATGTTGTGGAACAACAATGTTTTTTTTACTACACATAACACATGGTTTATTCCATCAATTTGAATCAATAACTGATCTAAGGTCACACGACATTTTTCATTTTTAGTATTTATCTTTTTGCATGCCCAAAATCATGGAAGGGGCAGATAAAGGGGCACACAAAGTTAATTCCTACAATCTGAATCAATAACAGATTTAAGGTCACATGGCATTATCATTTTGAGTGTTTATTTTCATGCATGCCCAAAATCATGGAAGGGGTATAAAGATTTACCCTTGTCCACCAGTCTATCTATACATCTATCTACACACCCCCAGAGTTTAGATTTGAGTTTAGGTCCATATAGTGGTAACCCTCTGTAATACATGAATATTATTTTACCAGTAATAAGTACTACAAGCATGAAAAGATACACCAACACTTTCATGAATTAGAGATCCATGATCTTTATTGCCTGCTTGAGTGACTTTTGTTAAATTTAGTATTTTAGGATGCTGGCTGGTCATGTTTCGGTACTTAGCTGTCAGATTTTCGGACTTCTCTGGTTTTATTTATTCAAAAGCATTATAATTTTTTGCTCATGAACCTCAATATTTTGTTTGATAATTTCATTTTATATAACTTTAGGAGCATTCTGGCAAAATTTATGTAAATCCTATTTATTTTGTCACATTCGTTCATGGATAAATGCTGCTTATGTTAAACCTATGAAATATTCAGAAATTTTGAATAACTTTTATCTCAAAAAGGACATAAGCAACCTACCAATTTTTCCGCTTCAATTACTTCTTTTTAGCTCACCTGGCTAAAGGCCATGTGAGCTTTTCTCATCACTCGGCGTCCGTCGTCGTCCGTAAACTTTTCACATTTTTGCTATCTCCTCTGAAACCACTGGACCAATTTGAACCAAACTTTACAGGAATGATGTATGGAAGGTCCTTTACTAAGTTTGCCGTAATTTTTCCGATCCGCCAAAAAACATGGCCCCCAGCGCTGAACTAAGATTTAACATTGAACCCTATGGGAAAAAGCATATATTTGCTATCTCCTCTGAAGCTACTGAAGGAAATTGAACCAAACTTTACAGGAATGATGTATGGAAGGTCCTTTACTTAGTTTGCTGAAATTTTTTCGATCCGTGAAAAAACATGGCCGCCAGCGCAGAACATAGTTTAACATGGGACCCTATGGAAAAAGCAAATATTTGCTATCTCCTCTGAAGTTACTGAAGCAAATGGAACCAAACTTTACAGGAATGATGTATGGAAGGACCTTTACTTAGTTTGCCAAAAATTTTCGATCCGTGAAAAAACATGGCGGCCAGCGCAGAACATAGTTTAACATGGGACCCTATGGGAAAAGCAAATATTTGCTATCTCCTCTGAAGTAACTGAAGCAAATGGAACCAAACTTTACAGGAATGATATATGGAAGGTGCTTTATTTATTTTGCCGAAATTTTTTCGATCCGTGAAAAAACATGGCCGCCAGCGCAGAATATAGTTTAACATGGGACCCTATGGAAAAAGCAAATATTTGCTATCTCCTCTGAAGTTACTGTAGCAAATGGAACCAAACTTTACAGGAATGATGTATGGAAGGTCTTTTACTTAGTTTGCCGAAATTTTTTTGATCCGTGAAAAAACATGGCCGCCAGCGCAGAACATAGTTTAACATGGGACCCTATGGGAAAAGCAAATATTTGCTATCTCCTCTGAAGCTACTGAAGCAAATTGAACCAAACTTTACAGCAATGATGAATGGAAGGTCCTTTACTTATTTTGTCGAAATTTTATCGATTCATGAAAAAACATGGCCACCAGCGCTGAACTTAAATTCAACATTGGACCCTATGGGCATGATGGGAAAAGCAAATATTTGTTATCTCCTCTGAAGTTACTGAAGCAAATGGAACCAAACTTTACAGGAATGATGTATGGAA
>MJUU01008635.1:13085-38791 GCA_002080025.1 Modiolus philippinarum | reverse complement strand
AAAAGCATATATTTGCTATCTCCTCTGAAGCTACTGAAGCAAATTGAACCAAACTTTACAGGAATGATGTATGGAAGGTCCTTTACTTATTTTGCCGAAATTTTTTGGATCCGTGAAAAAACGTGGCCGCCAGCGCAGAACATAGTTTAACATGGGACCCTATGGGAAAAGCAAATATTTGTTATCTCCTCTGAAGTTACGGAAGCAAATGGAACCAAACTTTACAGGAATGGTGTATGGAAGGCCCTTTACTTAGTTCGCCGAAATTTTTTTGATCCGTGAAAAAACATGGCTGCCAGCGCAGAACATAGTTTAACATTGGACCCTACGGGAAAAGCATATATTTGCTATCTCCTCTGAAGCTACTGAAGCAAATGGAACCAAACTTTACAGGAATGATGTATGGAAGGTCTTTTATGTAGATTGCCGAAATTTTTCTGATTCCCTAAAAAACATGGCTGCCAGCGCAGAACATAGTCTAACATGAGACCCTATGGGAAAAGCATCTATTTGCTATCTCCTCTGATGCTACTGAAGCAAATTCAACCAATCTTTACAGTAAGGATGTATGAAAGGTCCTTGTATCTGACAAAAAAAGATGGCCTCCAGTGCAGAACATAGTTTAACATTGGAGCCAGGAATGAGATAACCATCCTTATAGTCATCATCTCTGAAATGTATAGAAGGTCCTTTGCAAAAATTATTCATTTCAATAGGATCAGACAAAAAACATGGGTGCTAATGAAGAACATAGCTTAACCTTTGACCCCATTGGTAAGAAAACATCTTTTTTAGTCATCTTTGGCATAGAAGCATTTTGCCAGGTGAGCGATACAGGCTCAGTTTCTGAGCCTCTAGTTAGTTTTCTAACAAAAATAGCATTTTTTGATATCATATTTATTTTCAAATTGACCAGTGGACATCTTTAAGTCCATTATCAACAGCCATACCTGCCAATTATCACTTTTACAAGGATATTCTCCCACGAGAGCATAAAAGTTGAAAAATTTATATACCTATTATTTCCTCCTTGCTTAACAAAAAGGTCATAGGTTTATTGCATAATGATTGTAATTCATGAAGATACTAAAAAAATAGAAAAGTGAATCTAAACCCCCTTTAATAGGTTTTATTATTTGCTTGGAGTAGTTTCTTTTTTGCACAAGTCAAAAACATTTTGTTTGCTAGGAGCAGTTACCATTAGGCATTTTGAAAAGGTATAGTTACAACTACTACACTTTATCCACAGAGGTGCGTCATCAAATCATTTAATTGAGTTGATGAGTTCTACGGTCTACCAAATCATTGACAATTATTTTAGATGTTTTTAACATATATTTTACACTTGAGTGAGTTTTGTCAATTTTGTTTTTGAGTTCATACCCAGAAGCCAGTACCTTGGTGCTGGCCTGAAAACCGATTTATTTGGAAACTTGCAATACTAGTATCTAAACTTTAGAAAATTTTGTTTAAAACTAAGGAGTATCTCTCTCTTGCATAGCTCTGTCCTTAGCTGATTCTGTGATTTTGGCTTTCATATTTAGATCATATCGGTTATTTGTTCTCTATCAGTTTTCACACGTATTTCGGTTTATGGACTACCAACTGTTTTGATTTTATCTGCACTGAAGAGACATAAATTGTCAAAATGCGCATATTCAGAAACAAAATTTACAATAACTTCGGTATTTTGTTATTCTCATTTCACCTTGATGAGTACCATCCAAATCAGGGATAATTTGTGACTTCATTTAACACTAGAATAACTACTATTAACCCACAGGGGCCGGTAACATACGATATTGATAGACCGGGTCCCATATATATGTATAAGACGGACTTCCGTTGTTTCCCTTCTCCTTCTTATACATATATATGGGGCCCGGTCTATCAATATCGTATGTTATTGGCCCCTGTGTATTAACCCTTTTAAATTTTTATGATTGGGTCTATTTTATATTACAAGGATGGTAAATCAAGTAAATTACCACGATGAGTAATCTACGTAGTTCATGATAAATTTTATAACTTGACCTTTTTTGTATGCTTCAGTGACTTTCTGATATAAATTTTGATAAATTATATTTCTTATATTTCCTTATCCTATTACACTTTAGTAATACTGGGAACTAAACTCGTGCCTGACCGACTTAGGTTTTCTGTTTAAATGAATTTATTGGCTCATAGACACATACATGTAATAGACACATTCTGTAGTTTCATGATACTGTTTGCATTTCTACAAATTTTGTACATTTACAAAATATTGTTATTTCTTTCTTTTATTAAGATTTATGGTCATTTTGTTAGCTTTAAGTTTCAAAATATCATCAAATGGAAAGATTTAACCCTGTTTTACCTTAATTATATCTTTAAATGTTACACAGGGACAAATTTTGTTTCATAGTTTTGCTTTATCAAGTTTCCACAGTGTTTGGTTTGTGAGTGTATTTCCTTAGAAATCTGTACAGTCTTACCCTGTGTTACAGTTGGTCATAAAGAAACAGATTCTTAAAAAATATGATTGTAATACTCAAAGCAGTCATATTTTTGATAGGTACAGTCATCAAATATTTATTACAATCACAATATTTTTTTATTGTATTGGTTTTTATGTATTCATTTACTCAACATTTATATATAGAGATTTTATCATTGTTTAATTGTATTTCTATTGCACAATAAATTTGAAACGATCATTGATATTGTTAATCTGCATGACAGTTTTTTTATCTCGTTGGAAAGCAAGACATAGGTGTGCAAAGTATGACAACAATGATGGCGTTAACTTTTACTAATTGCAGGACATTTTGAAAACCATTTGATGTAGGAACCTCATATTTGGTCCAATGGTAGAACTAAACAAGTGCTATGCAACAGACATAAATTCATGTGACCTTGACTTCAATTGCACAGTCCAGTGACCATAATAAGTTTCTCTGCTTAAGTCAATTTCTCAATAACTATAAGTGGTAGGTCGATAATATTTAGTATGTAGGTTGGTCTTGTGTAGAACATGTCAGTCTGACATATTTGACTTTTGTCTTTAACCTCATTTCACGTTCTAGTGACCTCATCAAGTTTCTCTGCTTAAGTCCATTTCTCAAATAACTATACGTGGTTTGGCAATAATACTTAGTAAGTAGGTTTGTCTTGGGTAATACATGTCATTCCGGTATATGACTTTTGTCCTTGACCTCAATTTCACAGTCTAATGGCCCAGGGACTATGTATAGTCCCTGAATGGCCATTTTAAGTTTCTCTGTTTAAGTCCATTTCTAAATAACTTTAAGTGGTAGGTCAAGTTATATATATAGCACCGCTCTTACGAATTGATATATTAATTGCACGAAAACCGCGTAGCGGTTTGAGTGCAATAAATATTTTAATGAGTAAGGCGGTGCTATATATGATTTGTAATATGACCAATGAAAAACGTTTTACCAAGAGTGCGTTAATTTTAACATGAACTAGAAAACACGAGGGGACGTTATAAACATAATTGGATGATATAAATCGGATAATAGTTTTTATGAAATAAAAACGACACGCTAGGCTATGGAATTGCCTTGGAAAGAAAATTGCGTGTTTGATTGACAAGGGTGTGGTGGCTCATGATGTATTTGTATACTCAAATCAATAATTTTGGCTTCGAAACACAAACCTTTTACAGCACACACAAATAAACACCGGTAGCTCTTTATTCTTCCGCAAAAAAAACAAAAAAAAACACACAATTCTATCTGTTTCCACCTTTCGTTCTCCATTGCCTAAGTATCTCCACAAACTACAATCGCGCTTTGTTTAACACAATTGAAAAGTCTTTTATAGTATTTGTATATTATTGATTATTGTACAATATCTCATCTTTATTTATTAACTTCTGGTTTTAAATTTATACATTACTGTTCTTATTCTTTTCATCATATCTATATTTATAAATCTGGCTAAGCGATATTGCAATACCAATCCAATCATTCTCTACAAACCTGTTCCCAGTACCAACTATAGTCAATGTTTATAATACTTTTCAACTTCCACAAGGAAACAGAAAAATTAAACCCCGCCCCGTTTTATCAGGACGAAACTGGACGCCATTTTGATTTTCGAGAATCTGAAATTCCTATTGGTTAATAGTCTTCTGCGCAAGCGTACCCCTCACCTCCCCCCAAGAACTATCTATATAGCTAGGCTATTCCATAGCCTAGCTAATGACAGGTTACAATCAACACAGCTCTAAACATACAATTAGCACGTGATTTAAAACGAGTACATATTTCAAGAGGTAATGTTGCGTTGCAGTTTGTAAGGTTAATAAGTGTTTTAATTTTATCACACACGTACGTATCTTGTTTGGAGAAATATACTGCACCTGTTTTTTTTTCACCCGCGAAATTTAATAATTATCTCAAAATTCAAAATCAAACAACTATTTTATTTGAAAAAAAAATCATAGCCCCTCTCCCCCTTCCCCGGAAAACCACCCATGTATACATAATGGGTATTTTGTAGATCCAACGCAAAACTTTTCTGTGCATGTTAACGGTACACAACAATAATGGGACGACCATATCTGATTTTCGGGGTTTGATATGAAACAAAAAAAATGTTGCAATACAAGTACATGATTTTGATGTGGCATTTTGCGAAAACTATGATAATTGTTCGAGATGGACATGGAAATAAATATTTTTTCTAGATGAAATCGTCCCCCACGAGCAAATCAAATGGTCGTCCCCTCATCTTTACATAATTAGCACTTAGTTTCTGCATTTTAATGAACAGTTACATCGGTCAATAAAGTCCGATATACATCTGCCAAGGTGGCGGTCTTTTTTCAATTTGCTAGAACCGTGAGCAGAGGAACCTGGGACTTCTGTCCTTACTGAATTATTAAGTTCCTTTTTAGAAAAGACATTCGCAATGTGTGTTGTATCTTCAGACCATATCCGTTCCTCGACTATAAAATACTAGTAACAGGAATTGCTCCTGTTAATAACTAAATTTGAATGGCAATTCGGGCCAAAGGTTGGAACCGAAGAAGAATAAACGTGCAAAATTTGACAAATTTTGAATAAAAGACATGTATGAAAAGGAACATATAAAATTCATCTTTCTGACGAGAAAGGCCTCGAGTGAAATTTCCATACCATAGGCACTACAATAATAAAGACAGTTATTTACTAATTATATACTAATGTAAGCTGTTTACAATAATAAAAAACCAGATGAATGTCATTGGTTTCTGAATTTTCTGAGGGAGGAGTCAAGCAATGCATTATCATCTAATTTGCATGAATTTAATGCACTGAATTAAGCCCTTCCTATCCCATTGTATGTGTATTGTGTACAGGAACTGAACTTTTCTACAGTGCAACAACTTCCAAATAGTGAAATTAATGCATTCTACACAGAATATCGACCTTTAGAGCATTGAAAGATCAAAGGAAATTTTAAAGATCATATTACAATAATATTTAGTGTGTAGGTTGGTCTTAGGTAGTACATGTCAGCTTTGCATATGACTTTTGTCCTTCACCTCAATTTCATGGTGTAGTGCCACATTAAATTTCTCTGCTTAGGTCTATTTCTCAATAACTATAAATGGTTCCATTGCTTATCATATACTCGATCAGTGCATACTATCTATTCAAGAGTATATAATTGTTTTTGGGTACAGATCACAATGTCATGGCGTAGGAAATAGTTCGGTATTTCGGGACTTTTTATCAGTTTAACTCGCCCTAGATCAATTATCTGAAAACACATAATTTAAGACGTGTATTTTTACTAATGATTTGAAGCGATTTGTTTATGTTGTGATAGGTAATACTACAAATATTCATACACCACCGCTTCTTCAGTATCAGGATATTTGTCTGTTGATCGTTATGTAGTAGAGTTATCTTTCTTTAAATTCTGTGTTTTTAAAATTGACCAATAATTATTATATTATTATATCATTTTAATTTCAATACTTTATCTAATCAAAAAGTATATATTTTCATTAAATAGAATAATATATAGATATGATGGTCTTTAAATTCCCAATTTTGTTAATTTAAACTTCTATTAATAGAACTTACATGGAAACAAGGACTTATACGTCCTTGATGGAAATATTTATTTTTTATATTCCAGTTGTTATTCTACAATGGACCTAACGTTACCAGATTAATGCATAGTCTTAATACTGTGCTTCCAAGACTGTTCTATAATACGGTTCATATCTACTAATGCAATACAAATAGTATGATAACTAAAATTTAGTACTGGCTTAATAAAATAATGCCTTTCAAATTTACTTACTTGAAGCCAACAATGGTTTAGTAGATTCCACATCCGAATCACGTAGCAGACGACCTAGCCAAGCCACAGTTGGTGTCCGTCTGTCAGCCTGTTACTATTGCCATCACTGGCGTACGTTGTCTCCTGCTACACTTAATATAAATAGCACATATGATGTGTATTTTAAGATTTTTATTTACTGAGCAGGGCACAGAACATCAATTAACATTCCATAGGCTCGAATAGTAACATTTTGAGTTATACCGTCCATTTCTAAATTTCATTGGTAACATATGTGTTAACCCTCAAAACGTGCGGAATCGAGTGTGAATTTTTGGAGTAACATGTCAGTTTCAATTTTCCGGCATTTAGTTAACCCTGAAAAAGCAGTTCAAAAGGTCAGTTAGTGATCGGGGTAAAGCTTCGAATAATTGAGTATTTGTGGTTGTCCATATTTTAAAAAAACGAGAATCAGAAGAAAAAATGAAAGGATATGGAGTGAATGTACATGTGACAAAAAACGCACACGATACAAAGAAAACTCCAGTTTATCTAGGACGGGGCTTTTATTCCTGTCTACATCTTGATGTCGGTTAACTTATAGCAACAAAGTTTGAGCGGAAATATTTCATTATGGATATAGATCTACATCGTTTATCAACTAATTTTAGAAATAAAAGATATGGCCAAGGTTTTTTTTTTAATTCTTAATCGTTCCGCATAGCATTAGTTCACTGAAAAAAGGTGTAATGTTTAAAAAGTCATATTATAATTAGAATTGTGAAAAAAAACAAACAAACAGCAAAACAAAACTGAAATAGAAAATACCCCTAAATATCAAATTAGTGATTGTATTACATGTTGCAGAGACAGAGTTTAGAAACTCCTTGTTAATCCTTTGTAAAAATCGGTAATATCACGCGTGTGCGAGACTTCCCGTTAGGTTCCCAATACATTAGCCTGGGATCCTGGCCCGTTTGCTGTCGCTGCACCTTCTTCTTCCATTTACTGTCCACATTCATCTTGTTGAATATACTGGCAATTGTGCGCATGTTAAAACAGGATAAAACATATGTACAGTATCTACATGGTGGTCACTTGAGATTTCAATATCTCAAGTGATTTAGAAGCCGCAATGTCCGGTGGTAGGGAGTTCCAGTCTCTAACTGTGTTGACGAAGAATGACCGTCGTCTGCAGTCCTTGGTTGCATTTTGTAGTGCATATGAGTGTTCCTGCACGTTTCTTGATCGTCTCTGTGGTTTTATCATGTAGTTCTCCTTTTTTATTTCCACTAAGTTGTTGACTATTTTATAAAACATGACAAGTCGGAACTCTCTTCTCCTTTCTTGTAGGCTTTTCCATCCAAGTTCTTCGAGCATGTCTGAAACGCTGAATCTGTTTCTATGGCGGCTGGTGACATAGCTCGCTGCTCGTCGTTGTATCATTTCGATTTTATTTATCTGCGTCTGATGGTAGGGGTCCCAGACTGTTGTCGCATATTCAAGCTGTGGTCGTACTAGCGTCATGTAGGCCTGCTCTTTGATCTTTTTGGAGCTGATGTTTACTCCGCACCTTGCGCGGTAGCTAGCTTGGGCCAGGATCCCAGGCTACCAATACATGTTATTTTTAATAAAACTGTACAGAAATGTCAACAAAACGTTTTTTATTGAATATCGATAAATTGTCATGGATTTTAATTGTAATATCAGGTTAACACAATGCATCAGTAAAAACAATAACTTTACCATCGGAACATTGTGCCCGTACAGGAAAACTTTGACCAAAATTACGAGGAGTTCCGATTCTAGTGTTGCATCATTGGAGCGAGTTAACACGCGTGATGTTAACGATTTCGAGTAGTTGCTAATCTATGTATGTCTCTGGATGTTGACAGGCATTAAATTCAATTACAATAAAATAAAAAAATATAATTCCAATTGCAGTTGCAACGTCCAATTTCATTGGTCAACGTCACGAACAACAACAAAGTTATTTTCTCGATAAACCCTTCTTGCTCATTAATACGCTCCGAGGAAAATAGTGCAGTTCATGGTGACGTCAAATTCAATAAAAACATTGTTTTAATTTCAAAGAATTGGAATTATAAGAAATAAAAGTCATTTTGGAGGAGTCCTTTCACTCACAAACTTTACTTAAAGTCCTTCGGACTTTATTTAGTTTGTGAGTGAGGGCCGCGTTTACACATCGATAAACTCCTCCAAAATGACTTTTATTCCTATAATAACTTTGTATTATCTAGTACATGTGCAATTTTCCATATTGCTAAGAAACAGTAAGGGTTAATGGTGATCCTGAGAGCTTACGACAAGAAGAATCCAAAGAAACGAACCCTATAAAATGAAATAAAAAAATCATGAATTTTGTTTTTTGGTTTTTGTTTGTTTGTTTGTTTGAAAATGATTGTACAGGTATTACAGGTATGTGATCAATCGAGTATCCTTGGATATGGGTTTACCCATATCTTATCTTGTTTTTACAATGTATTTGTAGCGACTTTGTCTCATTTGCATTTACTCCATATCCCTTCATTGTTAATTTTAGACTGGAGTTTGTCTCTCCTGCAGAGTGGAGTCCGTATAAAAGATTCCCCGTGAGAGAGATGTATGCTCTATATACATTTCAGTTATGGTGTACATATTCTTGAGAGAGCTCTCATATGGATACGCTATCACGCTTTCACATTTTGGTCTTTTTTTATCGGAAATTGTTATTCTGACCACCTGTTTATTGTGCCCACATCTTATGATTTTATTATGCCAAGTTTTCATACAATTGGCTTGATGAGTGCCCTGTGGTTGTTTAAATGTTGTGATCGTCTTCTATCCTCTTTTTGTCGGGCAATGGATGACAGCGATTGTAAGAACACTTTGCCAGTTAAGTTTATGTTTGTTGACGATCCCGCATCCATGGATCATTAGGTTAAAAAGCATGGATGTAGCGTTGCTCGACAATTAGCAATGAATTCCACTCAAACTGGTGCTAGGGGCCGTCTTGGACTTGCTATGAGGTATGAGTAAAGCTCATTGTTGAAGGCCTCATGGGGACTTCAAGATGAAGAACAACAATAAAAGCGTTGCTTATTTTTTCAATGTATTTGTAGAGACTTTGTCTCATTTGCATTTATCCATATCCCTTCATTGTTAATTTTAGGTCGATGATATTTGATAATAAGTATGTAGGTTGGTCTTGGGTAGTACATGTCATATGACTTTTGTCAATCTCAAATTTCACAGTATAGTGGGCATTTTCAGTTTCTGATCAGTTAGGTCAGTTAGATTTCACATCAATTTAGGGGCCAAGCAGGGAGGGATGAGACATCTATTTGGGTTCACACTTGTATATTTTGTCCATATAACCAACCAACACTATAATAAGTGGACAATAAGCTGTACAGCTATTAGTATGAATATATGTTGACTTTTATACACATTTCAAACAAAACAAAAAACAAAAACAGAGGCTCACGTGAGCCTGAATCTCTTATCTTACAACTAATCTAATAAGATTTTCCTGCAGGTCCAATCTTAGATCTGAAGTGACTGCCATTTTGATTTATGATTAATAGTAATTACCATCATGGTACAATGCCTAGTTAATATTAGCTTCATGCACATAACAAAAAGTAATTACTCATTTTGCTATTATCTGTCGCAGTTGCCATTACGGCTTTATTATAAATACTCAAATGTCACATTTAGTAGAGGGCCTATTTTAAGAATTAGCAATTTACACAACATTTTCCTATAGGGTCCAGTGCTAAACTTAAGATCTGTTGGTGGTAGCCTTTTGAATTTAGAACTGCTACAAAATACATTTGGTAGATGAATTTTATGATACAATGCCTAGTTAATGCAACTTGATGTATTAAATTGTTATCAATCATGGACAATTTTCAAGATTTCCCATATGGTTTAATGTTTAACTAAAATTTCTTAGGTATACTATAGTTTAACATAGGACTCTACCGCAAAATATTATAAATTGTGTATTCTTGAAAACCATATCTTTTAGCATGACAGTAGTATACCAGATGAATGAATTTACTATCAATCATAAAACTAAAATGGCTGTCATCCCAGATTAATCATTTAGTCTTGGGGAAAATCTTATTAGATAAAGCGATACAGGCTCATGGTAGCCTCTGGTTTAAAAATAGAATGAAACTAAAACCAGGTACACAACCTATCAAAATGTTTTAATACTCTCTTTACTATAAATAATGTCAATTATAAATCGTTGATTTTCTCAATTTTGACTTATTTCGTACATAAAAAATACACATTTACAGGAAGTGGAAGCACCACAGCCCTGAAAATCTCTTGAATGGAAAATCGTCACTACATCATCGTCAGCAATGAAGTTACGGGGAGATGCGTATGAGAGAACCATTAACATTCATCACTAGACCTGTCACCATTCCCACATTGACATTTATCTGCCATAACCAAGGGTTCTTTAAGATACCTGCAAAATAGTTTGAAGAGCTGTAAATATCTCTCTTTACATCAGATCGTAAATTCACTTTTTTTTGTATTCACTACTCGATTTTATGAGTTAAACATTAAAGCATTTTATCTGTATGTCATATTTTCTGGCCCCGATTTTTGCCCCAAAATTCTCTGCTAATCACTTGGGTTGAAAGACATAAGAAGTCCATTAAAAAAAAGCCTGGCTCAACAAAATTTTCTAGTGTTTATTGGCAATAAAAATTTCCCGGATGAATTAAAAATCCCAACCCTTTGAATGTTAGATACCACAATTCAATTCTTAAACATTTTGAACTTAATTTCCCTATATTCAAATCTGTCTGGACAATTTATTTTAAGTTTAACATAAATGATACCATGAAACCCTATATTTTCTGAAAGGTGTATATCCCTTAAAGGTGCATATCCCGTCAACATCATATCAAAACTTCAGCATACCCTTTAAGCCTTCCAATGGAGTTCCAAAGTTAGGAAAAACCCCATATATAAATCTACCCTTTTACGGCTGAAAATAGTATTTCATTTATTTCATTCCGACATATATTTATGAAGGTGCAAGAATTCAAATTCATATTTAGATTTTAAAAGGGCTATTTACTCATATGCTCTAAGCTCTGATTGGCTGAATTGGTGGTTTGACACCTTAAAATCAAATGGTCCGTGCTTAACACCACAAAAGAACATCTGCATTGTACCTGTTACTTGGTTGTAAAACAGCATTGAAAAATTCTGGTGCTTCCAGGTCCGCACTATATATACAACCTTCGATAACCGAAACTTATTGGATTCATTCAAAAGATATTCTATGGACTCTGTTCTTTAAAATACAGCAAATTATACTTCTTCCTACAACGCTGATCAACAGTACAAAGTTTATCTATCTTGCTGTTGCACTTAATTGGTGATAAGCCGGAAGAGCTGACGTGCATTTCTGGAAGTTTGTTCTAGCATGTATTATTCATATGCAGAACCTAAATTTAAAGTAACCTCGATATTTTGTTAGTTATTTATTAATTCCACCCGTATATGGCAAACCACTCGCCCAACATTACCAAAATATATCTTGGCATCAACTCTCTGCATTGATGGTTCAAAGAAAGGTGAACCCTTTTCATGTAGTTGTCCGAGGACCATCCTAAATTCTTGCTTCTGTCCCGAATCTGAAATAGAATTCTGAAAATCTTCCAGCCACTGAGGTAGGCCTACCATTTAAGTAATGTAGATTGATTTGATCCGCAGAACAAATTTCCTGACCCTCTCTAATACAAAGAAAGCCTCATTGCCTGCTAAAGTGTCGATGTAATATCACGGTTCGTCTGGATGGTATATCTTTAATACCCTCCTAAACTTGCTCTTGACGCGGCATTGATGACTTTTGAATCGTGTTATAGCCTGCATTCCCCTTTATAGAAACCTTGCAGTTTACCACAAATTTTTAGCCGAGTTGCAACGAAGTTGAACTCGGCTATTGCTTTGGTGTTGCGGGTGGGCGGGCGGTGGTCGTGCGTGCGGGCGGGCGGGCGGCTGGGCGGGCGGGCTTGCGTACGTGCGTAAAATATTGGTTTCTGGATGATAACTCAAAAAGTTCACATCCAATTGAGAAGAAACTTGGATATATTGTTGGGTACTAGGAGGGGAGGAATCCTATTGATTTTGGAGAAAGTAGGTCAAAGGTCAAGGTCAAGGTCACTCTGACGGAAAATAGACTGAAAATTTCAGACAAATTTGGTTTCCGGATGATAACTCAAAAAGTGTACATCCAATTGAAATGAAACTTGGATATATTGTTGGGTATCAGGAGGGGAGGAATCCTATTGATTTTGGAGAAAGTAGTTCAAAGGTCAAGGTCACTCTGACGGAAAATAGACTGAAAATTTCAGACAAATTTGGTTTCCGGATAATAACTCAAAAGTTTGCATCCTATTAAAATGAAACCTCGATACATTGTTCGGTACCAAGAGGGGAGGAATTCTATTGATTTTGGAGAAAGAAGGTCAAAGGTCAAGGTCATGGTGACCGAAAATAGACTGAAAATTTCAGAAAAAAATGGTTTCCGGATGATAACTCAAAATGTTTACATTCAGTCGAAATGAAACTTAAATATATTGTTTGATACCAGGAGGTGAGGAAATATCTTGATTTTGGAGAATGTCAAAGGTCAAGGGCACAGTGACCGAAAATAGACTGAAAATTTCAGAAAAATTTGTTTCTGGATGATAACAAAAAGTTTACATCCATTTTAAATGAAACTTGGATACATGTTGGATACCAGGAGGGGAGGATTCCTGTCGATTTTCGAGAAAGTAGGTCAAATGTCAAGGTCAGTGAAGGTCATAGTGACCGAAAATAGATTTATATATTGAAATATCAAGACATGAAACCAGAAAATAGACCTTCTTGGATTCTTAGAAATTTGGATATCGGGAAGATTATAAAAAGACAATTTTAGAAATATTTGAAGTTGCAACTCGGCTTGTGCACCCTGGTGCCATTTAGATTTTCAAATTTGTTGTTGCACGGAAACTCTATTTTTATGACCCGCTCTCGAATGTGGAAGGGACATATAGTGTTACCCTTCAGTGACTTTGGTTAAGTTTTGCTTTTAAATGTTAAAAAAAATGGATAACGGGAAACAACTACAACGGCTAAAAATTATAATTACATGCAACAATTTGCAAGGGAACTACACAAGAAAAACACGTATAAGACAAAAGACAAACGTAGACAACGATAGGAACTCGGGACAGCCGGACTTGGTACCGGCACTAGCAAAAGCCAGCGGTAGGGTTAAACCGGTTTTTGGCCTTTAACTGTCCCGTTTTCCTATAATATAAAAACATATAAGAATAAAACCCATTACAGGTAGACTACTAACTCCATGACCACAATCTTGAAAGAAGAGAAAAAGACAATACGTAATTTTGAAAGATGGGTCAAGGGGTGCTCGCCGCTAAACTGCCGGCTAGCTCAAGGAGCCTAGTCTGCTGGTAGAACACTGTCGCACTACGGAAGAATATGAGGGGGCAGGACCTTTTTCGGGATGTCGGGATTGGATGTTTTTAAGCCCGGGATTTCGGGAAATTTATTCACCGGGAATCGGGATTTCATCAGTCTTTAAGTTTCTATGTAGTTCGGGATTTCGGGATTTAGAAAAAATAAAGTCGGGATTCCGGGATCAGACCCCCTCCCCCCAAATATCAAACTCAAACTTTCCCGAAGGGTTTGGTCAAGAATCATCATAAATTTCAGTAGTCATCGGCAGTATCAGTGAGAGGCCAGTATGTGTGCAAAATTTTCAGGTCACTAGGTCTCAAAGCAAATTTAACGGATGCAAGTACAATATCTTGCCGATATCCCCTATTACGTAAAGAATGTAAGTTACGCCCCAGTTTTTCTGGATTTTTAATCAATTTCTGACATTTTTTAACAACATTTCCGTAAAATTGAGGACTAGAAATGCCCATAGTAATAACCTGTTTACGAGTAACGCCATATTTAGATATAACATGTTCATATCTATTACAAAACTTCTTAAATGTATTCAACAACTTATGAAATCTGTAACCCTGTTGTAGAAGTTTGGCTGTGATAGTACGCACGGTTACGTTCATTGAAATCATCGAGAGTGGAACAAATCATCGAGAGTGGAACAAACTCGTGCGAATCGTACCAGTTGAGAAATATACACCCCGTAGGATGGAGCAAGGGGAATGTTGCCGTCAAGAAAAGGGAAATTAGTAATTGTGAAATCAAAATTATCCCTTTTATCATATATTTTGGTTTTGATTTTACCAGAGTCAATAATGATAGTCAGATCCAGAAAAGGGCAACATTTGGAATCTTGTTAGCTTTATTCAATTTAAGTTGTGGATAAATAATGTCTACATAATCTAAAAACTGGGGATTATCAATAGTAAGGATATGTTATATATATAGCACCGCCCTTATGAATTAATATATTAATTGCACGAAAACCGCGTAGCGGTTTGAGTGCAATAAATATTTTAATGAGTAAGGCGGTGCTATATATGATTTGTAATATGACCAATGAAAAACGTTTTACCAAGAGTAATGATTTTTAACATGAATGACAGGTTACAATCAACACAGCTCTAAATATACAATTAGCACGTGATTTAAAACGAGTACATATTTCAAGAGGTACTGTTGCGTTGCAGTTTGTAAGGTAAATAAGTGTTTTAATTTTATCACACACGTACGCATCTTGTTTGGAGAAATATACTGCACCTATTTTTTTTCACCCGCCAAATTAAATAATTATCTCAAAATTCAAAATCAAACAACTATTTTATTTGAAAAAAAAAATCATAGCCTCCCTCCCCCTTCCCCGGAAAACCACCCATGTATACATAATGGGTATTTTGTAGATCCAACGCAAAACGTTTCTGTGCATGTTAACGGTACACAACAATAATGGGACGACCATATCTGATTTTCGGGGTTTGATATGAAACAAAAAAAAAATGTTGCAATACAAGTACATGATTTTGATGTGGCATTTTCCGAAAACTATGATAATTGTTCGAGATGGACATGAAAATAAATATTTTTTCTAGAAGAACGAGAAATCAAATGGTCGTCCCCTCATCTTTACATAATTAGCACTTAGTTTCTGCATTTTAATGAACAGTTACATCGGTCAATAAAGTCCGATATACATCTGCCAAGGTGGCGGTCTTTTTTTAATTTGCTAGAACCGTGAGCAGAGGAACCTGGGACTTCTGTCCTTACTGAATTATTAAGTTCCTTTTTAGAAAAGACATTCGCAATGTGTGTTGTATCTTCAGACCATATCCGTTCCTCGACTATAAAATACTAGTAACAGGAATTGCTCCTGTTAATAACTAAATTTGAATGGCAATTCGGGGCAAAGGTTGGAACCAAAGAAGAATAAACGTGCAAAATTTGACAAATTTTGAATAAAAGACATGTATGAAAAGGAACATATAAAATTCATCTTTCTGACGAGAAAGGCCTCGAGGGAAATTTCCATACTATAGGCACTGCAATAACAAAGACAGTTATTTACTAATTATATACTAATGTAAGCTGTTTACAATAATAAAAAACCAGATGAATGTCATTGGCTTCTGAATTTTCTGAGGGAGGAGTCAAGCAATGCATTATCATCTAATTTGCATGAATTTAATGCACTGAATTAAGCCCCTCCTATCCCATTGTATGTGTATTGTGTACAGGAACTGAACTTTTCTACAGTGCAACAACTTCCAAATAGTGAAATTAATGCATTCTACACAGAATGTCGACCTTTAGAGCAGTGAAAGATCAAAGGAAATTTTAAAGATCATATTACAACGTCAATATACCTGCTGTTATCATTGAAAATGGAAATAAGTATATCACTGTTAGGTATGGTTCCGTTTTGAAGTTTTTTCATGAATTCTCGTTCGTAACAGAAAAGAAAAAGATCTGCAATGAGAGGTGCACAATTTGTACCCATGGGAATACCTATGATTCGATAAATAGTGTTGCCAAAACGAACAAAAATATTGTCCAGCAAAAGATTGAGTGCATTAATCACATCATCACATGTCCAGGAACAATGATTATTATAGGTTATATTAGAGAAGAATCCTTGCTTTTTGTTAGAGCAAATGAACTGCAGACCAGAAAATTTAAAAGACCATTTAATAAGTTGTCCCAACTTGGATTTAATCAAATTATGT
The DNA here is from genome assembly GCA_002080025.1 of Modiolus philippinarum. NCBI lineage: Eukaryota > Metazoa > Mollusca > Bivalvia > Mytilida > Modiolidae > Modiolus > Modiolus philippinarum. Next base: position 22,286 of record MJUU01008635.1, on the reverse strand, counting down.
GGAAGGGTAGTATAAAGTGTAGGAAAAATCATAACTGTCGATAGATGAGACTGGTCTTTGAATAGCTTGTAGTTTATCTAAAACTTCAATAGAATTTTTTACACTCCAAAAGTAATTTACACAAGAGTTTTGATAAGTTTTTTCACAGTATTTAATAACCAACTCTATTATACAAGTAAGTGAACTAGTTAAATGGATGGATAAATTGGCAGTAGAACACTTACTGGATGCTGAAATAAAACGATGTTTGAAGGGATTTTTGTGAAGCTTCGGAACCCAGTACATGGTAGGTAAGATGTTATCTTTCGGCGGAACTTTCAGCATTTCTGTATCCTTATAATGTTGTTTGGTTAACGTTTTTTTCGTCCCAATTGGTACGCTTAAAAGTGTCTGACTTGTCCAGTTCGTTTTGTTGGACATCGATGTAGTATTTCTTTCAGACAATAGCAACATTGGTAGAAGCCGTGTCAACAGGTACAAACACATATTTTTTACCAAGATCCTTCAATTTTGACTTAATTCTATTTAAAGACAGCTTAGGAGGTGACTCAACATAATTATCTTTATAAAAATGTTTTCTGTTGTATAAGTCCATTTCTCACCAGCTGCACAGTATAAAAATGATATTTCATCAAATTAATTGCTTTGATGAGTACTACCCAAATCATTGACAATTAGGTGGCTTTGACCTCCATTTTATGCTTCAGTGACTTTGGTTAAGTTTTGCATTTAAGTCAATTTCCCAACAACTACGCGGTGTATAGACAATGATTTTTCATCAAATTAATTGCTTTGATGAGTACCACCCAAACCATTGACAATTAGATGGCTTTGACGTACATTTAATGTTTTAGTGACTTTGGTTAAGTTTTGCGTTTAAGTCCATTTACCAACAAATACACAGTGTATGACAATGATTTTTCATCAAATTAATTGCCTTGATTAGTACCACCCAAATCATTGACAGTCAGTTGGCTTTGACCTACATTTTATTCTTCAGTGACTTTGGTTTAATATTTTGCGAAAGGATATGGAGTAAATGAACATGAGACCATAACTCATATGTTTACTCCAACTGCAATAATTTTAATGAGCTGTGTGGCCATTTCGGAAATTAATTCCTCATCAGCAGCAATAGAACCCAAAGATAGGAAATCCATAATTTCAAAAAATGTTTAAAATTCATAAAACCAAACCAAAATCCGAATAATAAGTAATCTCAAATATAGTTATGGACAAAACTACAATGGAAGGAGTGAAAACCTTAGGTTTTAGAATTTACATAAATTTAGATAATAGTAATTGAACAAAGTGTACAAAGCAGATATAATTTCATGTACAAGTACAAGTACAAGTCCATTTCTCAACAACTACACAGTGTAAGACAATGATATTTCATCAAATTAATTGCCTTGATGAGTACCACCCAAATCATTGACAAATAGGTGGCTTTTACATACATTTTATGTTTCAGTGACTTTAGTTAGGTTTGCGTTTTAGCCCATTTCTCAACAACTACACAGTGTAAGACAATGATTTTTCATCAAATTAATTGCCTTGATTAGTACCACCCAAATCATTGAGAATTAGGTGGCTTTGTCCTACTTTTTATGCTTCAATGACTTTGGTTAAAATTTGCATTTAAACCAATTTCTCAGCTATTATGTATTGTAGCATCATGATATTTCACTGCAGCATTCATCTAAAAGAGAACTACCAAGACCATCAGCAATTGGGCGTCCATGACCAATATTTTACGATTGAAGAATTTTTGGTGTAGGTCACAGTAACTTCGGTATTTAGTTATTTCTTTTCTACTACACATTACATTACAATGATATTTAAACAAATTGAACGCTGTTGTTATAGTTCTACATAATTCATATATAATTTGAAAGCCTTACCTATATTTTATGCTTCATTGACTTTAGTTAGGATATTTTTATGCCCCCTGATCGAGGGTCGAGGGCATATTGTTTTTGTCCTGTCTGTTTGTGTGTCTGTCTGTCCGTGCATCCGATACTTTGGCAATAATTTTTGAACTTTTAAAGATATACTTACAACCAAACCGGATTAAGTATAAATTTTCGTTCGTTTACACGTCACAGATTAGTGACCTTATCATGCATTCTATATAGCTATTCACCATTATGACTGTAAACATGAATACGTCACAAAGAACATTTACAGGTGCGCGTTGATTTGACAGACTGGTCACGTCACGAGAGTATGAAACTCTCATTGGTCGAGTCAATTGGACATATAATTGACATTTAGTCATCAAGTTTGATTTATAGCACACTCATTTATCTTGACAGCACTCATAAATTACATACAATAATTTGCATGACTGGAAAAAAATTCGTTACATGTCACAGTGCAGATACAATGACACAAAAAATGATCAAAATGATGATCGTTATAATTGAAAAGAGTTTTCCTTTTCCTGCAGAAGTTTTCTTTTCATTGCGTACTACATTTCGCGCCATGTTCAGAAATTAAAAAGTTTGGGGGATAGTAAATGTAGAATGTGTGTGTGTGTGTGTGTGTGTGTGTTTTCCCCTCATATTATATATTTATTTTGCTTTTTATACCATAAAAGAGAAAATCATGGTAATAGTTTCCCATGAAATGTAAATTTAAGTTACGTTTTTAATAACATACATGTGACACAAACTTTTTTGTGCCACAACAACATTGAAAGTCGCCTTTTTGTCTGTGTGTTTCCAGGGGACCGCAACTTTTTTATCGAACATTTTTGTTTTGCAAAGGTCACATGCCACATGCCTTAATAAATTTTGACCGGTCTCTTACTAGAATTATGGAGTGATACAACATTCTATATCACTAACACTAATCTAACAAAACTGTTTCCTAAAGATGAGCAGCAAGTGAAAACCCAGTTCCCGCGAAATTACTCATTCCTGTCCCAGTTTCCACAGTGTGAATTGTTGGCAGAAGTAGTCTAAATACAATTGGGTGGCCCTTTTTCGGGATGCCCGGGTTGGAAATTTTTTTTAAGCTGGAGAAATCGGGGTAAAAAGCATCAAGATTCGGCAATTCGTCAATTTTTATCGTTTTAAGTTCTTTTTATGTTTGGAATATCGAGATTTAGATAAAAATAAAATAAAGTCGACATTCCTTGATGAGATCACCTCAAACCCCCTTTTCTGTGTAGCTTAAGAATCATGAACAATATTTCATCTTTCATGAATCAAAATTTCAGTTTATAGAAATATTTTATTGTTGTTCATTGTATTAATTTTATCAATTTCTTCAAATCGTGTTACTTTGTTGATTTTATCAAGATTACAAACACAGGATAACAGTAAACACATAAAATGGCCAAAAACTACAATAACATGCCACAACTAGAAAAACACAATGAAACAAGAGACAACCATAAATAATGATAGGAACGCAGAGACTGATCATATATCCGTCGCAAAATATAGGATTTCCGTTGTAAAAATGAGAATATAATTTAGGAAATATACATTCCTCATAAGAAAATAAGTATAATAAAACATACTTTTTCACAACGGAAAATGATTTATGTATGCATATATATGGAAAGCGCGAACCAAAAAATAGAAAAACTCAATTTAAGTTAAAACTTATTTTTTCTCAACTTCAATTCAATTTAAGTTACTTAATTCGAATTAACGCTACTTAAAATATGGGTCTCATTGGGGGGTTCTGATCCCGGATCACGCTTAACGTTTTGTTAAATTCCCGTATCCCGCTTACCATTTTTATGTTTTTCTAGATCACGCTTATTCACTATTTAGAAAATAGAGTATTTGTAAACAGTGATGCGTTTTTTTTTTTCGGATACAATGTTATTTTGATTGTGTAAGCCAAGTAAGCAGTTAACACTAAGAAGAGAAGGCTTTTGAATGTATTTGCATTTGAAATTAATGCTAGCTGTCGGTCATTTTCGACAAAACTCAGACACGATGAACATAATAGGAAAGCCGATTCTGAGGCCATCAAACCTATTAGCATACAAAGTTTCAGTGCTTGAATTCAGTTTTACAATTTAAGACTTCTTTTTATTCTGAGTGAATCAAGTGTTTACACCTTGCATACTGATACTAAACCTTGCAGACACAATAAGGCCTTCAAAGTTCTTGAAATTTTAAAGCCAGTCAAGGGCAACATGATCTATCCTAACAAGGAACGACACTTCATCTAGAAATACTTTATAGCAGACGCTATTGCAAAAAATTCACGACGAGTTATGTCATAACTGCGTTCTTGTGTATTCCGGCAAACTTGTACTAAAATTAGCTGTCATAGTCTCTTTTTCACCTTGTATTTTAGATAATTAATCTCCTATTCCAAAGGAGCTGGCTTCGATGTCTGATATCTACGTTATGGGTATCCGGACATTTGAGCCTACACAAGACACTTTTTAAGTTTGCCACCTGACACTCTCGTGACATTAAATATTTTCACCGTGTTCTGTCAACTTATGAAGGAGTCTGGCTATTTCTGAAAAGCCATTCACATACATGCGGTAGTATATGCAGGTTCCAAAAATACTTCTCACATCTTCGTAAATTTGAGTACTGGCCATCCAATATTCCGTCGGTTTATATATATTTTCCAAGATCCAGTCAAAGATCATGACTCTTGCAGAACATCACTGATTGTAAATCGTACCTACATTAAAGTTTTTGATAACTAAAACTGTAATTTCCGCTTAGTAAAATAATCATTTTCCCGAATTCCCGAACCATTTTTATCTAATTTCACGTATCCCGCTCTACTTCGTTTCCCGTTTTCACGCACAATAATTTGACTTTCACGAGTCACGCTTACAGAAAAACGGTCGATCCCGTGTCACGCTTAGACCCCAATGAGACCCTCTAAAATGAGTTTAAGTATTTTTGTTGTTCCCGCGCTGTTAACGCTAGTTAAAACACCGAAAATGTATTAACAGAACTTAATGATAGTTAGTTGCTTAATTCAGATTAATGCTACTTAATAAGCGTTTTTTATTGAATTGAATTTAAGTAGAGAAAAACTTTGTTTTAGTAACTTAAATTGAGTTTATCTATTTTTTGTGGTTCGCGGGTGCATTAACTCTATTTAAGTAGAGTTTTCCACTAAATAAGAGTTAATAGCCGTAGAACTGTTTGATCAACCATTTTGATTGGTTGAAAGGTTTGTTTTAGATTTAGGAATGTAAAAGATTTTTTTTTTATCTTTTGTATTTTTTTTATATTTTCCATCCGAATTTGGATCTATGAAATGCCTAATAATCTTTAAGATTTTCATATTTTTCTGTCGATTGCTGTTTTAAAGATCTTGCAGAAAAACGTGTTTGTGGTTTTAAAAAGTGTCAATAATGCCATGTGTGTAACGCTAATTATATAGATATACACAATAAATATCTATGAAAAAATAATTCCCTGTGAAATGGTAAACATTCCAGAATTTCGTTCAAAAGGGTCTATCAAAATACCTTAATTAACAATTTCGTACCAGTGATTTGAAAGTGACATTTTATGACCCTTATTAATTATCCCTATTTCGATTTTGCCGACCAAATTTACCTGTTCAGGTGTGTGATATAACGGGGAATGCAGGTCGAAAGGATATGATATAGTAAAATAGCAAAAAAAAATGCTATTTTTGCATGAAAATAATTAAATTCGGGACTAAAAATCCTATCTTGCTCTTCAAATTTCCCCCCGAAATTAATGTAATTTGCAAAATATGGAACTCTTTCGAAAAGGATATGCTAAATTCAAGTTTTTTTTAATAAAAATAAAATTGAAAGTTTGACATTCAATTGCAGACTATTTTTTTCTCAAATATTATACTTATTATGAATATAAATTAATGTAATTATCCACGAATTGCTTTGAACAAAAACAAAAAACAAAACAAAACAGACAAAGGAACAAAGATAAACAAAAACAAAGTAATGAATTTTTACTTAGAAACACTTTCAACATCGACTGTTAAAACTGTATTTTATTTTATATAAATTGAATTTTCGGTACACTGTCAACATGGTAGACACACAACACAGCAGTCGGCCAATCAAAACGATTGTCTCAAACAGGACTTGGGATATTAACTCTAATTTAGTTGAAGATTCTACTTAAGTAGAGTTATGCGCGCGCGAACCACAAAAAATAAGAAAAACTTACTTTAAGTTACTAAAACTTAGTTTTTCTCTACTTAAATTCAATTTTAGTAACTTAATGTGAATTAAACTCAATTTATGTTGTTCGGGTGCACTTAATGATAGTTAAATTGCCATTTTCTCTACTTAATTCGTTTTTCTCACATTAACAGCAAATATCTCTATTTAAGTGCTTAATCTCCTTGAGTAGCGTTAATTCGAATTAAGTAACTTAAATTGAAGTACAGAAAAACCAGGTTTAAGTAACTTAAATTGGGTTTTTCTATTTTTTTGTGGTTCGCGCTTGCCATACATATATATATATATATTGATTTGCCCATCAATACTATAATTCCGCCTCACCAATTAAGATATTTAGGTGAAAGAATCGGCAATCGAAATAATACTTCTTTGAGCATAGGCATTAATCAAATAAAAGTTAGCAGTGGTTTACTGCACGTAGGAATCTATGGATCAGTGGCAGTAGAATATCAAAGAAACAACAAACAATGCGTTAATTGCAAAATCATTTTAATCGTAACAATCATTATATCGATGGCTTAAAGAAAGAACTCGGCAAAGGTGATTCCCAGGACAATCTGACCTACACAGCTACTGTTCTGTCTACGGAGGAGATATACAGAACCAAAGATCTGCTTTGTTTTCCTTTTTGGGTATTTGACCAAGGATGAAGCACTGAACTCCTCACTTTGTCTTGGGTATCAAAAGTAAACAAATGCCCAACAAAACACGGTTAATTGATGGATCTGCAAAATGTTCTACAAAACCTTTTTATTATAAGCTTTTAACCTCCTTCAATACTGTCGTAAAAGGAGGCCTTTAAAATTATTGTGATACTTGCTTTTCAAAAAAGTGGTGCAAATGAGATATGACTTACGATCTGCTTCACATACCAGTATTAAAAATTTTGACTTCTCCAACTTTTTACTGCCATTCCTCATGACCAACTGAAATCTCGACTGAAATTTAAGTCATATATACATAAGGTACAAGTACATTGTTATAGATAGAAAACAACCATACTTTGTGATTTAAGACTCGCCATTCGAAAACAAATATACAGAGGGAGAATTGATTAAAAGGTTGGAGTTACAGATCGACAATATATTTGTTAAGTTTGGAGGACTTGATTTTCAACAGACTATCAGAATTCCGATGGGCACTAATCGTGAACATCTCTTAGCCGATCTGTTTCTCCAATTTGAAATTTCAAAATAGATTAAAAAAAACTAGCCAAAACTCTTAAATTCAACTTCTGTCTTAAAGATAATATTTTGTAACTGAACTATCCTCGATTTGTAACTCTCTTGATCTTATCTAACAAAAATAGCTCCAAATTACGGATACTGCAGATATATCGGATTCATTCCTTGACATTCATCTTGAACTTGACAACAGAGGTACACCATAAACTAGGTTGTATGACGAACGCGATGATTTCACTTTTCCAATATTCAAACTCCTTTTTCTTTGTAGCAACAGCACTAGCATATGGAGTTTAAATCTTAAAGCTTATTCGCTACTCATGGACTGTGGTCGATGCAGTGATCACTTTGACAGAGTGTGGTTGCTGACAAATACGTTACCTAACAATAACTTCGGTATTTCGTTATTTATTACCACTGGGCCGGAGCTTTTGCTGGTGGACTTTTAGCCCCCGAAGGCCAGTAGCCCAGTAGCCCAGTAGCCAGTACTTCGGTGCTGACCCGAAAACCGATTTTATTTTAAAACTTGCAATATCTAACTTTTAGGAAATTTTGTTTAAACCTAAGGAGTATCTCCCTCTCGCAAAGCTCCGTCCTTCCGGCTTGATTTTGGCTTTACTATTTAGACTTTATTGGTAATTTGTTCTCTATCAGATTTTACACATTTTGGGTATAAGGATTTCCAAATGTGCACTGAAGAGACATAAGTTGTCGAAATGCGCATATGCAGAATCTAAATTAACAATAACTTCGGTATTTTGTTATTTAAACAAGGGTGTTTTACCCATAACTGTGAGTTAACTACAGAAATTTTACCTTTGTGTAATTTCAGTCCATGAACTACTATTAAAATTACATCTCTTATTTTGTGATTTTCTGCAAAAGTTAATCGAAAGTGGCAAATTAAAGATTTAAAGCCTCCTTTTTGGACCCTTTTCCTGGAAATGCCGATGTTATTTATAGCCACTTAATAGTTTTTTTCTCATACTAGTATACGACTGAAAACGTCTGCCCTTACTTATAGTATTATTTGTCGTTATGGATTGAATTATTCAATTTTATAAGTAAAACAGTAAAGTAGCAATCAAAAAGCATGTACAAATGTATATGCAATAAACGAAATTAGGCATTAAGCTTATTTTCACGGCAATTAACTTATTACCTAAAAATTTCAGGCATTAGGCTTATTTCCTGAAATTATTGATGTCGAATTCTGAAAATTTTCTAGGCAGTAAAATTTTTTTGAAATGAAAATAACAATTTTTATTAATAGATTTCAATCTTCGAACAGAGAGAACATCAAATATTGTCATAGACAATTTTTAACTCAATCTTCAACCCCATATTAACATTTTTAGCACTATTTAATTTACTTTCTTAAAGATTTTGTATGTTCTGATCATGTTGGCTTGATGTCTAAATTTTGAGGAAAAATTTAAAGTTGATATGAGAAATCGGTATCAAAAGGGTAAATCAATCATTATATTCGAGAAGAATATCATGAAATTTTGAATTTACTCCAGGAAACCAAAGTGCCTAAAAATCTGCTGATACAATATCCAACAAGATTTATGTTCTCGCTCTTGCTTGGACCACACGCGCCTTAATTACAAAAGTACTTGAATGAGATGCACAGGTGTTCAAGGTATATGCTCACCTAGTCTGTGAGCTTTTACACATATTTTAGTTTATAGTTTTCTGGTCTTCTAAATGTTTTGATTTGATCCGAAGAGATAAAAGTTATCCAACTGGCCATACGAAGAACTAAAATTTACAGTGACATTTTTATTTAATTTCGTCATTTTTTTTTTTTTTTTTTTTTTTTTTTTTTTT
>MJUU01008633.1:0-27176 GCA_002080025.1 Modiolus philippinarum | reverse complement strand
TTTTTTTCTCATAATTCGTACTACAAATGTTAGGTTACGCATTTTATGATCATTTTCAAAATTTGTCAAAATCTACCAATATTCTTTCAAATAAAAAGGTTGAAATTGGCATGTAGAAGTATCAAAATTCCAACTTATTTATTACACAATGACAATGTATTTAACAGCGGTCTGTTGAAACAGCTCTTAATGCGATTAAATGCATTTGAAAAATTGGTCCACTGAAGGGATAACTATAGGGGAAAGTGGTCATACCTCTGTTGTTGTCATTTAGGAGCTCCTATATATACTAGCTTTATCACATTACATATTGTAATCGAGTCAAACAAGTAAGGAATAAACATCTTTCGAAAAATTTATGATAAGCCATATTCTATATATATGCTCGGTTGCTAAGCAAGAAAAGTCGAAAATTTTCACTTCACCTGTGGTGCTTGAGACCAATTAAGACTGGCATTTTTCAACATGTCTGAAAAAAGCATCCATTCAAGAGATATGTGCTTGTAGGTGTTGAAGACGCAATGAAAGTAGTGAAAAGACAAAAAAACTTAATTAGTACCTGCCAACCTTTGTTTATATGTATACTGCTTAAGAATCAGGAATGTATATTTGTTGAAAGGAATAAAAAAAACAACAAAATACATGCCATTCGATATTTCACATACGAGACCGAAAACGAAAGTTAATTATTGTGAGTGACAGGGCATAGTGTTCGCTTTACTAAACTGTACGAAGAAGATTGGTTAGGAGAGTATTAACGGCCTTATAAATACTTTGATATTGTTAGTTATCGAAACGGATCGTTACAATGTGTCTATCTCACAAAGAAAATGGATGTCCAAAGTTTTACTGGATTGGCATATCGAATTGATATTATTATACCGGACTTTTCACTTACAACGTGACGGGTGCCACATNTTTTTGTTTTTGTTTTTTTTGGCATTTGTATTATGTTCTGTGTGTTTCGTCCTCGTAATTTATGTTGTCACTGTGTGTGATCCTTTTTTCTAAGTATTTATGATATTTTGGTTGTTGCTTCGGTATTTATTGTGAATATTTATTCCACTGGTTTCAATAAATGTGTGGGAAGAAAACCTACTTACTTTAAGTAATGTACTTTGTCAAAGTGGAATATAAACTTGAAACTTTAATACTACCACCAATATTTTCTTCAGCAAATTTTCTTGTTGAGATTTGGAAAATTCGAATCAGTTTCTACCCAGACTTGTGATTTTACTTTGTTTAGATATATAAAATTAACTGAAACTTCGAACACGCATAAATTGTCTTTCATTGAATCTTTTGTATTTAGTAATTTTTGAGTGAAAAAACATGGAAACTTAAGATGGTTGCAGTTGGCCTACTTATCTAGACTCAGTGTCTTTTATGCGTGCGATCTTTTCAATGTGGAAAAGCGAATATTTACATTATGATAAGTACTGCTATGTTACCAAAATAAAATCAAGACTTTGTTTCTTACTCCATGAATAATCTTCAAATCAAATACATGTAGTTTAATTGTCCAATTTTAGCTAAAATTATACATAACTATAAGAATTTGTTAAAATACCCCGAGATATCAAAAGAAAGAAATGCTAAATTTAGAAAATACACACAAGACTACAAGGCGTTAAAGGAAATAAACATATATTTTTTCTGAATTTTCAAAGAAAACATTTAACAAATAATTTCAAAAAGAATATTCACTTACTAAAAGCACAATGTAAGTCCATACCTTTTACACTACCGCCCCCTTTTAGAGGACCCATTACCTTGCACGGCTTTGCGAGTCTGCGTCAAAGCCACGGTCAAAGTTTGGCAATTTTAACATTCAATTCTAACTTAGCTGAATTTGGTTTTTTCTATTTAGACCTCTTTGGTTATTTGTTCTCCATCAGCTTTAACATATTTTTCGGTTAATGGACTTCCAAATTTTTGGATTTATCTGCACTGATGAGACATAAGTTGTCGAAATGCGCATATGCAGAAAATAAATTATCAGTCACTTCGGTATTTTGTTATCAAGTACAGTGTTGATTGATATTTTATTTTACCTTTATTCATAAATAAATACAACAAAAGTGATAAGTGGTTGCATGTTTTCTTTTTATCTAGATCTATAGTGAAAAAATAAAACACTATATTCTTCACATTATAAACGATTTTTTCAAGACGGGTACGGATATGTAAGATTTATTTTATACTGCTGAAGAGCGCGAACCTCTCAGAAATACCTAGTTACTTTGTAAACATGCAGTATCTACGTGCTGGACGTTGTCAGTTAGGAACAACGAATAAAAAAAATTATATGACATATATGTTTGATGTCAATTTTTATTTTCATTTTGAGGGAATGGCAAACACGTGTAAAATGTATATACTTCATCGAGCAATGATCAAAACAAGAGAATGTTTGAAAGTTCGATACAGCTAAAAATGGGTTTCCCGATTCAGACATCCGTTTTGGTATTAAATAAATACCACATGTAATAATGAAAGATCGATAAATACTCAAGAAGAGGGAATCTTCGTGCAGATGAACTTTAAACCCCATTTTCTTCGGTGAGTATCCGCTATTTCTAAGACTCGTACATTTTGAATACGAACGTTTTTAGTCGCGGAAAGTATCCCCGCAGTCATGGTACAACAAAATATTTATACCACGTCTTTGTAAGTTAAATTTCTGTCGTCAGTTAAATTTTTAAGTTGTACCAACGCTGCGGGGATACCTAATGTTTTGTTTTTTCATGATAACTTCAGCCGAATTTGACCGATTTTCCATCTCAAGGCAAATTCACGTGCCCTTTGTGACGTCATCACATTAAAATTTGACAAAATGAATTTCTCGCTGAAGAGGATGAATGCTCCTAAGTATTTTGCATAACTGTAATATGTGTTAACATCAACGAAAAAATATTGACTATTTTTGGGCCAAATATTGGTCTTAACGCACCTTGTCCTTTGGATTTTTCTTGCTAGAGTTATGGGACTTTATTCGTCAATTTTAAAGCAATTTTTTACATGTCGCCCTCTAACTTGACAACCATATGGCCAATTCACTTCAAACTTTGTACATATGGCAAAATGAAGGTCGGTTTGCTAATTTGCATACGACCGCCATTTTAAAACAATATGGCCGACTTAATTGTAATGCAATAGTAAGGGCTTGATAATAAAAAACTAAATTTTACTCAATAAATTATGTGTGGGCAATTTCTCTTTTCTTAAATTTACCCCTACACCGGGTTTGAATTCTTGGAGCGAATTTGGCATTTGAACACAATAAACTGGAGGTTCCTGGCATTATTCTTAAAATGAAGCACTTTTCTTTATATTCCTAACTAGATTTTGTCAAAAACCTGAAATTTGGAGGCCGTTCCTTCGAAATTGGACCACTGAATACAAACTCTCTTTTCCTGTAATGCCACTTCCGGATAAAAAGTTCCGGTAAATATACTTGGTTTTTGGTTCTGTTTCGATTTGTAGGTTCCTGAAAGCTACAAAAAACGTGTTTTTCATATTTTCTTACTTTGACGCCATTTTCTTGGCGTGAAGTGGAAAGTCAAAGTCTAAATACAAACACATTCCCTCTGCAGAAACTTGTCTTGTCGTCTGCACCGGTGTCCTAATTTTGTAAACAAGCGATCATGTGATCATCTATGGAATGTGAGGTACCAATTGGGTAGAAATTAATTATTTACAAATTGTATGTTGACCCGGGATGTTTAGGTCTTCGGAAATTGATTCTAAAATTATGTATTGTGACGTCATCAACGTCATGAATAATTCATGACCTCATGAATAAAAAAGTGACCCTGATTTTGCCATATGAGAGGTATTAGGTATGATGGCCTCATGATCTGTGTATTTTTTTGGCGAAATTTTGATTTTTCTTGAAAGAGTTATAGGACTTTATTTGTCAAATTTAAAGCAATTTTTTTCATGTCGCACTCTTATGTATAGGTACTTTGATCAGCTCACTTCAAACTTTGCAGATTGATTTGTTAAAGAGATATCAAGCTCAATGAGGCAGTTATAGGTGCTTCTAAATTGAGAACCCCTTACCTAAATCATATAAAGTTTTGAAGGGGTGACGACGGATGTATCATGCGACTTGGCGCAGCTGTTTATTAAGTTTGCATTTACATGCTCAAATGCATACCGTGTAAATTTACACATGTGCAAATATACATTTACACGTGCCCCTGATCTCATGCAAATTTACACCTTTGTTAAGTTTACACATGTTGCGTTCACATGCAGTAATTGCACACCTATGCAAATTTGCATGCCTATGTAAAGATACACTAGTGTGTAAAACTGTGCATGTAAATGGGGCTCAAGTTACTTTTGTTTTAACACCCATTCCTATACATAAATGTTGTTTTATTTGATCACAGAACCAAAATGCAGGAGACATTTTTTTTCGAAACACACAAATTGTCCGATCACATCCTCAGCTGCCATGTAATATGTCAATACTGTAACCTTTCAAGGGAGATTTATGCAGTATGAGAAAATAGTCATATAAAAAGGCTATTCGCCTAAAAAATAAACGGATGTAGGATGTGTGTGGAGTTAATTGATTGTTAACCTATACAGAAACTGAAAATATATCGAATGATTGTGATCATTACCTAGTAAAAAATACAATTTCTCTGTTTTAGATATAAGTTTTACTGAATTGTCAAAATGATCTAGATTTCTAGGGAATATTAAAAATGTATTGCTTTTTAAAAAGATGTAGAGATTTCCAAGAAATATCGCGATCCCACAAGATGAAAACATCAATAGCTGTCTTACGTCACACTATTTCGACTATTCAGATTATTCTATTTATAAATAACATCTCTTAAATTAAGAAACCAAAATAGTTAGAGTTTACAAAAAATAAATTTTTCGAAAATTTAAATCGCAAAAAAAACGAATTCATGGAAATAAGTCATTGGCTTAATAAAAATTTCTGATTTTGAGCTATTGGGCCATCACCAAGGAATTAAAGTTGTGTTCATCTCGGACACTACAATATTAAAAAAAAACTCAGAATCGAAGTGGCAATAAATTGTGAAATTGATGACATTTCCAACTACAAAAATTTCTTTGATTTGTAGACCTTTAAAACTTGAATGTTTTTAGCCTCATATTTCCTTGATATTTAAGGCAATGTTTAAGAAATAACTAAATACCGAACTTACTGTGAATTTAATTTCTGCATATGCATATATAAGAAGTAATTTCATATGCTAAAAAGATGGTAATTGGATGTAACTTATATTTCACGCATGAACGTTATAAATTGAGTTATATTCGTCTTTTCACAGATGCACTAAAGCCTCCCAAGAGTGTAACTGTCCTTGTCGTTGGAAATAAAGCAACACTTTGTTGGCTTATTGATGAAGATTCGGAAGACATAACCAATTTTCAAATCTCATACGGATGCTTTGTGTTTCAATTGAAAAAGAACATTGATGGGCTAAAAAGGAGTTACACCATTCGTGGAATAATTCCCCTTTCAACATACAAAATATTCATGGTTACCATAGGAACAAGTGATGTCAGCAATGCAAAAGAAACGATAGAATTTACAACAGACATTCCGGGTATCTGTTGCACTTTTAATACAATGTTTTTCCTTTAATCGGTTAAGGAGTATTAACAATATATTGTGTAAAATGTGAAGTCTATCTGAAAGATTGTTTTTGCTTTATACACGCAACATCTTTCGCTGACATTGTACAACTAATTTTACAATTGTACTGTGAAAGTACTATAGATGGTGATGTTCTTATTTTCGTGGATTCTGTGGTTCGATAAAACCACAAAATTAAGTTCCTTATGATAAATTTGTTTTCATTTGAGGTTTACTGTATAAATAGACTTTGAAACCACGAATTTAAGATCCAATGAAATAGTGATATTTATGAGAACTACAAAAATAGATAACCACGAATAAAAGTACTTCCAGAGTATAATTTACAGAGGTTAAGACACTATTGGCCCCAAATAACCAAAATACGTCCCTTTTACTTTTACAGAACGTTATTTTATATTTAAGAAATTGTTTATGACCGGAGATTCGCCGATTTATCAAAAGGTGTTTATTTATTTCTATGAGCGTAGCTGAGCAGAGCTAGTTTTAAAATTTTTAAACGAAAATAGCGTTAGGTTTATATTAAAAACGAGGGCGGAGGGTTATTGCTGTTGTTTCCATTTCTGACCTTTTTAACAGGGAGTGTCTTAAACGGAGAGATACCGTGGATTTTCTTAACCATTTTAATATCATTGTCACTGGCTTTATATTCTATCATCAATATTTCAAAACTTTTATAATTTATGTTTAGACAGTATCTTATATATCAGGGTTAGAATCGTAAATAGTAATTCAATTGGAAAACAATATTTGTTAACTTTGTAGCCACTGGGAACAGTCAGGACTTCAGGCATTAGTCACGATTGAATTGAATTAGTTAAAATGAAAAAGAGAAAGTGGTCTTGCGATATACTTATTCCAAAAAAATATTTGAGGAAAAACAAAATAAGCAACAACAAAAAATGAAAAGGAATTTAAAAAAAAAGAAACACACAAAACCAGAAAACAAAGCGAAAAATTGCAAAATATGCAAAATCAATCAACCCAAATCACGATTGTTCATTCAAAAGCAATCTTTCGAGTCAATTTGCCTCAATACAAGTACCGACAGAAAAAATATATCACACATTATGTGTTTTAATAGACATTTTATGGTGCGCTGCATGCCACGAAATGTAATATCAACAGATAGCATGTTAGACGATGCACTAGATGCGTTGGAATGTATATCATCAATGATTCATATTCAGCAATAAAATGATCGTTTCCTGTAAAATCTTAAAGCAAAATATTTACGAAGTGAACATGTCAATCAACACAGCTTCAAAGTGCACCATATGCACTTGTTTTGGAAAAATAGGACACCTGGCTAAAGTTTTTTTTTTTTTTTTTTTTTTTTGGGGGGGGGGGGGTGATGTTTGTTTGAAGAATCACCGAATCACCCTTCGACTTTACAATGTCATGAAGTACAAATGCTTCAAATCTGACCGCTCTAGCTAGTAGCTTTATATTTTACATGTATTTACCATGAACAGTTATAGATTGAGATTCATTTCTTCTACCAAATTCCTCCAGTTTTTGTAGAAGTTGGTGTTAATTGAATTTGAAAAAAAAAATTCAGGCATCAACTTTTTTTCAGACTATTTGAATACTGCTTCATATATTTAATAAATTACGATTATTTGATATGTCTTTTGTATTTCTATCACAGCCAGACGGGGGTATACCAGTCGTTCGGACACATCTGGTATCTGTGAAAAGGGTTGATTATTTGAGCAGTCGTGAAGTATGTATGAATAACATAGAGCTAAGAGACTCGAACGTAAGGTACTTTGCTGTTTATATTCCAAATGCATTTCATAGATATGAACTAGATGAGATTGAATTTTCGGATCCCCTCATCTCTGTCCCTGTTTTACTGAAGTTGAAGATAAAATTTATTAAATGTGTATGGGAACTAGGTTGTGCTGGACTTAAACTGTTGTGATGGCGACAGTCATATTTTGAATACGCACTTGAGAAAAACAATTAAATCTAACATGATATTGAACGGTTTATAAAAAAGAACAGGATTTCAGTTATAAAGTTCGTAATTGGTCTGTAAATGTTCTTAATTTGTTCTTTTATGGTTCCTTTTATTGCAATATAACGTGACGCACGATTCACTGTATGTACATGGCATTTCGGCCATAAAGAACAACATTAAAAGCGTTGTTCCATTGCTTGTTTTTACAATTTTTTGTAGAGACTTCGTCTCATTTGCATATTTTCTATATCCATTTAAAGTTAATGGAAACTACAATTATATCAGCAGGTGTTACAATGCAGGTTTCTTAATTATTTTTAGGAAAAAATGATACATGGCCTTCCAAATGTTTCTATTTTATCTGCACTGAAAAGACATAAGATGTCGAAATGCGCATATGCAGAATCAAAATTCACAGTAACTTCGGTATTTTGTTATTGTAAATATTCTCCAACGATGTCGACAATATTAATATATACTGAGTGCTAGTGAAAACGCAACACTTAGTATCTTTTATTATTTTCCTCGCTAAAGTTAATATTTCAACAAATGTAACTGCCAATTTATCTGTAATTAAACAGTTAAAAAATGTACTGCGTGACTGATTTTAACTATACAAGTAGCCATTCACTTCAAAGAATGCACATCAATGGTGTTTTGCGCGAATTTACGCATGATTGATTTTCTATATTGTCCACTAGCAAACCTGTCCACAGTGAATATTTCTTGGGGCCAGTTTATATTAAAGCCATGAGTGGTGGACTGGTAGTCCCCGAGGGTATTCACCAGCCCGGTAGTCAGTACTTCGGTGCTGACCCGAAAGCCGAGTATTTTTGAAAATTTTGTAAATTGTATTGAAAACTGGGGGGTGTCTTCCTCATGCAAAGCTCTGTCCTTGGCTGATTTTGGCTTTAAATTTAGATCACTTTGGTTATTTGTTCTCTATCAGTTTTTAAGCATCTTTGGGTTTATGGTCTTCCAAACGTTTAGATTTTATCTGCACTGATGGGGCATAAGTTGTCGAAATGCGCATATGCAGAAAGTAAATTCACAGTGACTTCGGTATTAAGTTTTTTGTTACCACTGGGTCGATGCCACTGCTGGTGGACTGTTAGTCCCCGAGGGTATTCACCAGCACAGTAGTCAGTACTTCGGTGCTGACCCGAAAGCCGATTATTTTTGAAACCTTCCAATATCTAAAATTTTGTAAATTGTATTGAAAACTGGGGGTGTCTCCCTCATGCAAAGCCCTGTCCTTGGCTGATTTTGGCTTTAAATTTAGATCACTTTGGTAATTTGTTCTCTATCAGTTTTTAAGCATCTTTGGGTTTATGGTCTTCCAAACGTTTAGATTTTATCTGCACTGATATTACTAAAGTTGTCGAAATGCGCATATGCAGAAAGTAAATTCACAATGACTTCGGTATTTAGTTATTTGTTACCACTGGGTCGATGCCACTGCTGGTGGACTGTTAGTCCCCGAGGGTATTCACCAGCCCAGTAGTCAGTACTTCGGTGCTGACCCGAAAGCCGATTATTTTTGAAACCTTCCAATATCTAAAATTTTGTAAATTGTATTGAAAACTGGGGGTGTCTCCCTCATGCAAAGCTCTGTCCTTGGCTGATTTTGGCTTTAAATTTAGATCACTTTGGTTATTTGTTCTCTATCAGTTTTTAAGCATCTTTGGGTTTATGGTCTTCCAAACGTTCAGATTTTATCTGCACTGATGGGACATAAGTTGTCGAAATGCGCATATGCAGAAAGGAAATTCACAGTGACTTCGGTATTTAGTTAGTTATTAATCCCGAATTCCTATCGTTGTCCACGTTTATCTTTTGTTTTTGTTTTTTGTTTTTTGTTTTTTCTTTTGTTTTTTTTTTTGTTTTTTTTTCTTGTGCAGTTCGCATGTGATTTTAATTTTCGGCCACCGTGTTCCTGTAATCTTCTTCATATTAATGAAATAGGCCTCCGGGATGTTTCTAAAAATTCCATGTTTTTCGACTAACATGCATCACTTTGATCATTTCTTAAATGTTTTTGAATCGGTTTGGAATTTTGTGAGCTTCCTTTTTAAACAATTTTTCGTCATTATGAAAGCAGTGTAAAGACCGGGGGGAATGATTGTGACCGCCTGATCAAAACTTGATGCTGTGACAAATGTTTAAGAGTTTAACTTTCTGCTATTAATACGGCATTACTAATGATCTTACACTGCGCATTCATCTTGTACACCAATAAAACATCGGTTTTACCATAAAAAGGCTGTCTTAGTGGTAGTTCCTTTTGAAATCATAATGCTTAAAACAAAAATGAGACGGGGCTTAAAATTCTTACGCAAGTGTATATGACATTTTGAAATGAGTTAAAAGAGCTATATTGTTTTTTAAATAAGATCTATTAATGGTTCTTTACAGTCACTGCATGGTAGATCTAACAACAACCCATTTTACTGTCAGTTCTATGACCTTTGACATCAACCAATCTGAATTCAGCCTACATAATTTTGAAGACATTAAGCTTTATGATAAAAGCCGAGGATTTCAAACGAATTATCGAAACAGAAAGTAAAATTTGGTGTTGTTAGATCTTATATACAGTTACTGTAGGGAACAATTGGAAGTTTGATATTAATTAGATTGAAATCTCTTCAGACGAATGATTTTGACCGAAATTGACAAGAAATGAAAAGATAAAAAAATTCACCAATTATGCTATTTAAGGTAGTCAGTCTGGTCACAACATAGCGTGCATATAAAACATTTCGAAGGGATCATTATGTACGAAATTTAAACCCACATGGGAGCTTTCTGAAAAGACTTGAAAAAATAACATTAGCGAAAGATTGTTTGTATAAATAAAACTATTCAATGCTCGTTTTTGTTATTTCTACACATAAACTAATTTGTGTACATGTATGTAGAGCCGAGTGTTGCTTGAATACTGCTGTATTCAGTGCTAGGTGCCGCATTGATCTCAATCTGTGAAATACATGTTGGCTCGTCCATGGTGATTTCCTGGAAACAATAAGAGTTGTTGATTTACCCTATACAAAAAATTCAATTTTCGCGGTTACATTTAGTCCGTTAAACTTTAGTTTCCTTTCATAATTTTAATTTCTTATATATTCAGGGGTATGATAATGTATATAAATATAAATACTGGGAGTTGATAGACCCCACATGAAACTATTTAAAAAAATTAAGTCATGTTGTTTTCACGTCAGTATTATAGATTTGTTCTACGTCATAACAACGTAGTCTATAAAACAGCAACGGTATTGTGTTGTAACATTGATTTTAGAATAGAAAACACTTTCACAGCTTATCAAATATGTCAATTCTAAATTTAAATGGATTTACGTGTCATTCTTAAAGCTATTATTGAACATTTAATTGTGGGTTATCTGCAATGACATTTGTTTTTATGCACATTTAATACGAATCGATTTTCTTGCAACTTCGGAAGAATGCATAATTTTGAGTACCCATTTGTTGCAATTTGTTTAAGTCAGATTATATTTCAGTAGAAGTAATCTGGAACATCGAGATTTCATATTATATTCGCCATTATGCAACTGTTTTGTTTTAGTGCAGTAGAAAAGGAAATTAGTGTCCAAGTTTTGCTTTTTGATACTCACATATATAGCTTTTAACAGTAGAAACGGAAATTAATGTCGTTTTGCTTTTTGAAGCGCTTCAATATACATTTTAAATGCTCACAAGTCCATCGAATTGTTCACATCCAAACGTCCTTAAATAAACACATTTTCAATAATCAGTTAAAAATATTACAGTTTTTGATATGCATTAACAGGCTTAAGCCAATATTTTGTTCGTTATTGGCCATTTCGATTTAGGTTTTGGAATTAGAATCAAAGATTTTTGAAACCTGACTGTTAAAAATCTTCATTTTTACTGTAAGAAATTGAAAGAGATAGAATTCAAAAAAATAATGGGTCTTTGAGGCTTTCAGGAAATTTACCAAACCTAGAATCAAAGATTTTTGCAATCTGACTATTGAAAATGATTACTGAAACTATAAGGCATAAAAAAAGATATGGTTGCTAGGTAAAATTCTAAAAAGTAATTGGTCTTTAAGAGTTTCAGAAAATATACCAAAATTAGAATAAGTTTTTTTTTTGCACTCTGATTATTGAAAATAATCTTCACTACTTAAAGGAATTGAAATAGATATTCTTGCTAGGTAGAATTAAAAAAAAAGTAGGTCTTTGAGAGTTTCAGGAACTTGACCAAAATTGGAATCAAAGTTTTTTTGCAATTTGACCATTGAAAATGAACATTAAAACTATAAGGAATCAAAAAAGATATGGTTGCTAGGTAAAATTCCAAAAACAAAAAATAATTGGTCTTTGAGAGTTTCAGAAAATTTATCCAAATAAGAATCATATTTTTGAAATCCTAGTGTTCATACTAGCTGATGACATTAAAACTTGCTTTATTATAAACTTCATGTTGGAATTTCAAAAATTATTAGTCTTTGACATTTTCAGGAAATTTACCAAATTTGGCACCGGGGTTTAAATTCTAAGACCTTAGAACTGATTCAAAGAGCAATTCCAATAATTCCTCATGAAAATATAAACCGCAAAATCAAAATTATACATAGAGTTCCAGTCTTTCTGGTGAGTAGATTGTTTTACATTTTTGGCCCCTTAAGGGCATGCCTCCAGGGGTCATACCAAAAGTCTGCTATCATCAGTAAATGAGATGCATATAATGGAACTTGCATACAAAGTTTCAGCTTCGAAACATGAATACTTCAGATGATTTCACTTATTACTGGATATCTGGAAGTACAATTTCGCTCATTTTTCCGCCCTGAGGGCAAATTTCAAAATTCCGAAACCTTCGGCACAGACAACTTTTATAGTGTTACTCATACCCTCATTACAAGGTTTCTGAGAGTTAAGGTGTAAGAGGAGTTCCAGCGGAATCGATTTTTTCGTTTTTTTGGACCCCCAAGAGGCCATGCCCTGAGGGGTCATACCCAAATTCCGACACCCTCTGTGAAATTGTTACATAATATGTGAGTCGATTCCGGAGTTTAAACTTTCAACTTTCTAGCCCAAATGGCCTTAGAGATTTCTTCAATTATTGGATATCGCTAAAATTCGTTTTTGCCCATAATTTGCCCCTAGGGCGTTTGACCTAAATTCCGTATCCACAGTGCTGTACTTTAGATCATACTCTAGTATGCCAAGTTTCAAATTTCTATCTGTTATAGTTCGAGAGCTATCGGGGAGCATTACAAACGGACAAGTCCCCCGCTTTCGCTAAGCAGGGGATGATTATCAAAGGACAATGGCAAAATCGGAATCAACAAAGAAACAGAGATACAACACCAGTGTACGTCACAAGAGAGAAAAATGAAGACGCACACACAAAAAGATGAACAAGACGGACCCAATAAAATACCATAGGTGAGATCAGGTGCACCTGTAAAGTAAGCATCTCCTGCTTCTTATAAGACACCCGCTGACAGTGTGTATACAGAGCAGGACATGCTTACCCTTCCGAAGCACCTGATGACACTGTTTTGTTCAGAGTTCACACTGTTAGTGCTTTAGTTTTTTGTGTTGTATAAGTAGTGTTCTTGTGTTTTATGGGCATGCAGTGTCTTTGGTATTCCGACTTCTGGTGTTCTTGCTGTTGCCTTGTCTCTCTTGTGTAATCTTGTGCTTTGTTCCTTCGGTATTCTTCTTTTTTGTTTACAGTGGCTAGATTTTCAGAATACATTATGACTCTTTATTATTATTCCCACCACCCTTTACTCCAACGCAGAGCTGACAAAACAATCGAAAAGACCTCTAGTTCATTTATATGCAGATTGTTTGCAAATGGGTAATCTTCCATCCAGTTGACATAAAACCAGTGCTGATCAAAAACTGCACCAGCCCTGATTTACACGCGTCAGTAAATATTATAGTAACTAGTATTTTGTCCAAAATGAGGGACTTGCCATTAGAAGTAGAAAAAAAATCTCGCCAACAATTCATTCATTTTTTCGCCTTGTAAAAGTGCCTTATGCGAAGGAATACTCTCCCGTCATGAACAATAGTTGATGCCCAATTAAGTTTGCCTGCCAATGATTTCAATTTCTCTTTAGATGCCCTTTTTCGTCCACTAAATTCAGTTCATTACGCAATGCCAATAATTTTTCTTCTGGAAGCCCGTAAACATGAGTTTATTTCTACTCCTAAGGAGAACTGACAATGGGGTCAACTACTTTTGACCAATTTATCAAAAACCATAACTTACGAAGCAAACATATTAAGGTATTTAAAGCATTTATACATTTTTCTTTGGTGGGTTCACAAATAAAGAAATCGTCAAGAAAAGCTACAATGGTAAATCCTCTTCGTGACATCATGCGCCTGACTGCTGGGAAATTCTATGAAAAATACTTGGAGCCAATTTTGAGCCAAGTGGCTATTTTTTTTGTCAAACAAAACATGCTCTGTGCCATCAGGGAACGTCCAACGAAAACCTGTGACCTCCTGACTGCAAGGACTAATATTAATGGATCGGTAAGCAGATTTTAGGTCTACTTTTGCCATGTAATAATTATTTGAAACAAATTTAACAGCTTCATCTATAGTTTGAAACATTTGCTTCTCTAATAACCCAACAAAATCATTTACAGCAGAACCACCGGTACGACTGTAATTGTAAATAAGTCTTATCCAACCATCTGGATTAGAAATTGTCGCCATAGCGCTGATTATCTTTGGCTGAAAATGAGCAAATGCATAATTGCCACATTCTATATCAGCCAAGACTTGTGCATGTGCCTTGTCATATTATGGACTACCCGGAGAAACAGAAGATCATTTTTTGCAGATATCCCTATGAGAATATCGTCAAAATTCAATGCCATGCAACAGAAAATCTTTATCATTGTTAGACTGTTACTCGAATTCCCAAGCTGTAAGGTCTAAATTGCGTATAGGCATTGCCAAGATATCATGTTTTTGGTGGAGAGTTTGTTGCATGATTTGCAGCAGGGTGTTTCAGGTACCGCACAAACATGCTCAAACTTTCAACCAGCCGACGTTCAACCTGCCTTTCCATTGTACCTTTTGCAAATTTCTATGCCAGATTGAGCGTGTAATGCATAGCTATTTTTGCCCCTGTGTGACCTTGAGGATGTGATAAACGTGATAAACCAATTCTAGGTTTAAGAAAAACCGTTGACAAATGGGGAACATCAGTTCCCACCTGCAACCTACGGTATTCCTATCGTAGAGCAATACAGATACAATATCATGTGTAGAAATGAGTTGGTAAACACGAGTAGTATAAGACAAATACTCAAAAGTGTGTTCCTTTTTCAATACACCAACATCCAAAAGTTCGTATAAAATAGCAAAGTTTGTCATCGACCATTGACATACGAAAACAGTTTCTAGTTTGGGTTTAACAGGTCCCCAATTTAAATACAAGTTGACCATTACCAGAACTCGATATTAACTTTTAATCACACCCATAGTTCCCGGATACATTGATAAAGTCGACGATGCCATAAAAGGACTTATTTTTTTCTGTATTCAGGGATTAAAAAAAAGTTGCGGGTCCTGCCATGATATGTTGTCATTAAAATGTCGACCTATAGCGATATTCGGCTGTTGTTGTTGTCCCAAGTGCTTCATCAGCGCCCTCACGCAAACATCATCGCCTCCATCTTCATTTCCGGTTGGTCCTATGCGGGATTCATCTGCACCACGGACACGCGCCTGATTTTTACTTTCTGCACCTTGTTGAGTTGAGTGGCGCATTTCCTCTGTCTGAATAAACGTCTGTCTCACAGATTTAAGTAAAAGTTTTTGTTGGCCAATCGGAATACATGTTTTGGCCACGTTTTCCTGCTGCAACAACGCCAAAGCCTCCATGAAATCGAAGCCATGTTTCAACAGTTCCTTGATGGTATGCTCGCTCAACTTTTTCGCAGTAGCCCATGATTTCACTCGATCCATAACTTCGTCTCTCATTACTATATTACTAGCGATAATCACAGCCAAAAATCGTAAACGCTGGTTGAAGGTTTTTAGTTCTGCCTGCTGTGCATTTGATTGTTATTTTTTTTCAATTAACTTCGAGCTGCTTTAATCATATTGCTGATGGTTACTAGAGTGAACTCTGGTAATCCACACAGTGCTACCAAAAAGTGGAGGAAAATGCACTCTTTATAAGCCAACAATTTGTCCTCCGATTTATTTGCGTAATCCAACGGGATTATTCATAAAGAAGGGCAGAAATATTACATATTATTCTAACGATCTAGTATTAAAAATTTATTTTGAAAACTTTGTCCCTTCACTAAAACGAAAACGACCGATATATTCAAAATGATAGAAAATTTTCTTGCATAAATTCAAAAGCGCATTACCAGCTGCTGACCAAAGTTAAAACTGTATTGGGACGAGGTTGTTAAGATAGCGTTGTTAAGATAGCGTTGGTGCATATGTTTATTGATCTCCAAATATTATCACACGTCAGTGCCCTCGGACCGCCAGTAGTAGTTATAGCTCGAGACATATTATATAATTGTATATTGAAGATCTTACTGCAGCAGAGGAAGACTTAAGCTCTGACTCCCAAATTAATAAATTATTTTTGACAAAAATATCCAGGTGAGATGCGTTTATTGTGGTATCATGTGTATTCATTTCATATAACGTTAAATCGGTATTATCTAGTGATTTCATTTGGTATCATCAATAAACAGAAAATATTGGCTTTAAATTGTTTAAACGACGCAAACTTTGTCCCTTCGCGTCTGAATGTACTAATGGTGCAAAACTTTCCCATAATTTTCAGCTTTATTAACGTTTTTCGCATGGTCTTTAATATTTGTTAGTACTATATATATTTCTTCTTTAATGACCGCTTGTGCCTATGTCAAACGTTATTTTTCGGACATGCTTACAGGGGTAAACAATTTGGCATTCGCTTTCAAGTGGGAGTTTCTACAGCGACATCACAGAAAACGAGCCTTTCCAAGAAGACGACCACTTTAAAATACGAACGATTTTAAACTACAAATGTTTTCGAAAATTTACTGAAATGGTAGCACAATGCATTCTAATCAGCATTTATCGTTTGCATTGTAGGAGGATGGACAAATTCTTTACATATGGCAGAATCAGGGGTACTTTACTAATTTGCATAGCGGCCATCTAGTATCTCTTGTTTGTCGGCCATGTTTAGTTGAAATGCATAGGGGAGATATTGAAATTTTGCAAAATTATCTAATGATATACTTCAGAACATATTTGTCCGCATCTAGCAAGATTCTACACATTGTTTACTCTTTTCTATACATAAATACTTATCTGTAATAATGAAAATTAACGGCCAATTAAGTTTGAAATTCGAAGCGGGGTCATGGCATTTTTACAGTAGCAGCCATTGTAAAACTGCCGAGTAAGCTATCTTTGACAGAAAAATACACATCAAAGATAAATATGTAGCAAATTTGTCAGCATATGACTGTAAAATATAACTCGCATAGATTCATAAACAGTTGTCCCTTTTTAACTTACTCAAGAAAATTTGCGGCCAAATTAAATTGAAAATGTGTAATTCCAAGCTTCCCATCGATGGTAAATCTTTCTACAGACTGGTTTTAACCACAATTTCTATGTTTTAAAATTCCCACAACAAAAACTTTTCATTACGGAAGATAACATTAATACAGTACTTTTAGAAAAAAGACGTGGGTAGTATGAAAATAATCCGGAACACTGAGATGTACTTTCGAAGTTAAAATTTAATAAAGGGAAGTAATTCACCCAAATGGGACGTGGTCACGTGATTTTATCTCATGAAAAAATACCCCCGATTCTGCCTTATGAAAAGCCATTTCATTTTGACGTATGATGTTACAATATTATGCACGATGTCGCCTTACAGAAAAAGAGCCTTTGGCTGCAGAAAATTAAAAATTTCTTTGTAACATTTTGAAAAACCCATTAAAGTCCACGGTTACAATAAATATTAATTTTCGAGTGCCGGCACATCTCAAGATTTTAGCGAATAAAAATGTTATGCAACTTGATTCAAACAACAGTTAAACAAGGACGATTGAATTATCTAAACAAACTGCAATTAATGTATTTGGAACAGTCTCATTCCTGTCATTCATATCCTGCACGTAAGGAAACTGTGTCCTGAGTTAGTGTGATTTTACCCGATGACTTATAGATTTTTCATTACTAATTCAGATTTTCAATGACTTGATTGACAGTTAGTAAAAAAAGTCTACATATTATTTTTAATTATACTTCTAGGTAAATTTCCATGACCTCCATTAACTAATTGTCTTGCAAAACATAAAAGAGCATAAAATATTCACCATGTTCATTTTTGTTGTTTGATACTCTTCAAATGACAGGTGTTCACTATGACACAGTGAAAATAAATCATTGAAATCTTTGAGCTCAAGCAATCAATGTCGATATTGACGATATGTGTTGACTTTCTAATTTCTGAATTGCTTTACAAAATAAACGTACTGTGATTACAGTATAACTTAGACCGTCAAAATAAATAAAAATGATCGTTCACATTCGGAGTGCTATGTTCATGAACAGGTTACATCTACAATAACCGATTTTTTTTTCAAGTACCAGCCAGAGTTTACTCTCAAAACCAAATAATAAACAGAAATGAAATCAATTATTTAGGTTGCAAGATCATGTCTCATTCTTTGCAACAAACCTGAAAGATTGGAGGACAAAGAAAGTTCGAGATAACAGTACCTTCCATCCTGAGAAAAGTCTCTTATGCGTAATACTAAGTTTGTTGACAGGTTAAACATGTTGAAACGAAACGAAGTCTTTGTGCCAATTTTATTGTACTTCGATATATTATAATCAATAGACTGCCATATTTTGTGCAGTTCTGTTTTTGTTTATTTGCTTTGTTTGTTTGTGTTGATTTCATTTGTATTACATCTGAGATGCCGTTTTTTTTATTTTTGCTTTTAAAATTTTCCATTTCTGCCCCTATGCCTTGGAACAATTGATCGAAAGACGTCTATGCGTGCTTGTGCTTTCGTGTATCTTTTTGGGACTGTTCATATTTTGCCTAAAATTTGAGAATTGGAATTTAGGGTTGTCTTTTTCTTCTCACTTTGTGTATTTTATTCTTTAATTCGCCCTTTTTTCATAAGATCAAAACATTTTTATTCATTTTAGCTATCTATATTTTCTGATTGGCTTTTGTATATGTTCCCCGTGATTTTTATCCACAAAGTCATATTTCCATGCTCATAACAATTATATAATAATCTCTATTTTTCTGCTTTTCTGCTCTTTTTCAAACCAGTTTCAATGAAATCAAAACACAACTCATGTTTTGAATTCTTTCCAAAATAATTACATGAATATTCATTCCGTCAGTTTGATAGGTGAACATCGATCACGTGGCATATCATTGTGAAGTTGCATTTCCCATGAAACACATGGCGGATGAATTGGTAAAAATAGAATCCCAATGTACATGATGTACTTCCCTGTAAATAAAGTTGTTTTTATATTTCGGGTTAAAATGTAATTATAAGAATTGAATGCACTATTTTAAAGTTTCATAGGAACTATGAAAGGGTTGACCGGGCGCACATTTTCAACATTACCGCGCTTCATTAAAAATGTGCTTCGGTCAACCCTTTCATATCCCAATGAAACTTCAAAATAATGCATTCAATTCTTAATTGTAACACTGAATTTCAACCACAATATTTGTATTAAAACATGCCACCTACGCCAAAGTAGTTTACACTCGTTTCCTACTGACATATAAACAAACAGACGAAAGAAAAATGAATAGCTGCGTTTTCTATTATTAATGTAAAAACATGTCGAAAACGCTTTATTTATAAAATTATTCTTATTATTTGCTGTTTTACTGATACATTACCAGCTTGAAATCTGTCTTTATGTTTATTTCTTTAGTCTTATTTACTGGCAAAATATTGTTTCTGTGATCTTCAAATGAATCGATGTTCATATTAATATTGTTGTTGTGGTAAATAATGCAATTTACTATTGTTTTATCAAAGTAAAAATTGAATGTTGTTTCTTAAATAATCCTTACTTTATATGGCGTACAATACGTGCAGTATCATCATTCGAAATATGTCTTCCCATTTCTCACTATCTTATAAATTGTTGTGATTTCTCTACATTATTATATCAAACAAGGTTATGTCAACTTATGTGTTAGGCTTAACAGTGCAAGTAAATATTGTGCTTAAACCCATTGGGTAAGCTTGTCATGAGTAATTCCTATCAATTTGCAACTGATTTGAGAACATTTTACAAGCAGTGAGTCGTCTTCAATATTTATACTTTAACTAATCCAAGATTCTGATTATCGCAAAATATTCAACGGATGATCAAATAACGCGGTAATTCACGAATGCGCGCAGCGCATGAGTGAATTACAGTGTTTTTCGATCATGATTTGAATATTTTCGATAATCAGAATCTCGGATTAGTTATTGTTTTTACTATATAGATCTTCCTACATATCTAGCGGTTTAATTTAAGATTCATTGCATGAACTACGTTTTCTATGTTTAACCGCTACAACGTTTACTTAACAACAACGTTGACAACGTCCATTGTGACGTTACTTCCTAGAGTGAAATTATGATAAATAATTTCACAGTTAATTATCACTTTTATTTCACTGAGAAATTTCAATCTTTCACCGCAATCTATATAATAAATGTGTATATTTGTTCATTTCACATTTGTTGTTTCACACGATTATGGATATTCTTATCGGTATGCTATGGTGGCGTTTTCGTTGTAAAGGACTTAAATAACAAGGAACTATTTTGCATTTTTGTTAATAATGTAATGCCGAAACGAAAAGTATACCGAGTAAGATGTGATTGCCATGCTGGAATTTTTAATGGACAACATATTTGTCAAATTTGGAGGACACATTTTCCAATAGACAATCGGAATAACGGTGGGGACTAATAGTGCGCAACTTCATGCAAATTTGTTTTTTATATTTGTATGGGGTTTGAACAACAGCTATAATTGTAGTCCAGAAGAAAGAGAAAAATCTAGCCCGGTCCTTTAATTTCAGTTTCTATTACAGAGATGATGTGAGTAGGAACCGAATCGTCAATCCAAAACGAATTATCCAAGGACAATGGCAACATCAAAAATAACAAAAAAAAAAAAACAAAAAAACCAGAAATGTTTACCTTTAAACAATCCTATATTTAAGGATCATCTACATTCCTAAAGGTACTTGACATTAAAGAGACAACTGATACACCAACATTAGTACATGAACAAAACTACAATATTTTGTCGTCATTACATGTAATTGTTATCTTTTTTTGTTTGCTTTCATTTCGTATCTTTATACTTTTAAATCCGTGGGTTTCATTTTTTAAAATAACTGTATCCGGAATTTACTTTGCAGAAAGCCATTTTGAAAACAGCGTATCAATTATACCTTTTGGGAGACCTACGTGTTACTTTTCTTCTGCGTTCTAATACACTAGTATTTCATAATTTCTCTGTCATAACACAGGCTGTTCAAATTGTTTTGGTTATAGTGCATTTGAATCAATTTCAATTCTTATTGTTTACATTTCTGTTTGTTTCTTCTAACTGCATACAAATTATATCATCTGATAAACATTAGATGTTATGCACTTGTTTTAGTAGTATTATGCACTTGTTGTAGCATTTCATATAATGATTGTGCATAAAAGAACGTCATGTCGGTTAATTTCAGTAAGTGTCGAGAAAAGTGTGACTAACCACGTGAAGTCGTTTTATGTTAACGGCGTAAAAAAATTATGTTTGACGACAAAAAGAGAACAAAAGAAAATGTTCATGATTGTCTAAAGCTACATGAAACGCTTTTTAAAGGTCTCCAAGTATTACCATTTATATCAGTGACAAATTGATTTAAAGTAAATACCTGATACTCCTGATTATTGGCCGATAAAATGTATAAGTTCGTTTTTTGTCTGAATGGACCCTTTATGGAGTTGACACATGAGTATAACCTTTTGCTGTCCTGGGTCATCCTGGCGGTTTGTAAATACGAAGCTACTTCAGATTCTAATCATCATTTCAGAATATCTTGTTTGCATGATATTGTGTAATTTATACCTAAATTATGTTTTATTTGTTCGCCGAGCCGAAATAGCTCAATTGTAGTACAGGGGACATTTTTTTTTCGTTTCTACGAAACGCACAAAGTAGTCCTACCACATTCTGATCTGCCTTTATATATGTCAATACTGTTACCTTTTAAGAAAGATTTATGAAGAATGAGGGAATATAAAGGGCAATCCACTTCTAAAATCATTAAATGTATGTAGGATGTGTGTGGAAATAAATGATTTTAGACCTATATACAAAATTATAAGCTATGAAATTATGAAATGATGGGAGAGATTATCTAGTAAGGGAAAATACAATAACCCTGTAATAGAGTTTATGTGGGGTTTCCTCACCGTTCATTGAAGATCTTATGGTGGCTTTGAGTTGTTATTGCTCCTCTTAGGGTCGTTGTCTTTTTGACACATTCCCCGTTTCCCTTCTTTTTCTTATTTAGTTTTATTACTATGCTAAAAAGATCTAGAGTTTCTGGGGATTACTAAAAAAAATTATTGCTGTTTTTTTTTTAATTTAGAGTTTCAAGGGAATATAAATAATTTATTTCTCTTTAAAAAGATCTAGAGTTTCCAAGGAATATTGAGATTCAACTAGATAAAAAACAAACATCTATCTTACGTCACAACTCCTAACAATGAAGTACAGCCCACACCCAAAGTCCCGAACTTAAATCCCAAACAACGTAAATGACAAACAGAAATTTTCTAATTTTTGTTTCGACTTTGCAGATTATAATTTTTTTAAATAACACCTCTACTGTAAAGTCAAGAAAACAGAATACTAAAAGTTGAGAAATACCAATTTTTTTCTAAAATTGAAATTGTAAAACCTAAAAGAACTGATGGAAACAAGTCAGTGGCATTTAAAAAAATCTGTTTTTGAATGTAAAAAATGGATAACAGGAAACACCTGCAATGGCTGAACATTAAAATTACATGCCAAAATCGGCTATGGAACTACACATGAATTAAACGAAAAAAACGAACGTAGACAACGATAAGAACTCGGGACAGCCGGACTTGGTACCGGCACTAGCAAAAGCCAGCGGTAGGGTTAAACCGGTTTATGGGTACCCAAACCTCCCCTTTATATGTCCCGTTTCCCTATAGTATAATAAATATATGAATAAAACCCAATACAGGTAGACCCCTGACTCCATCACCACAATCTTGAAGTGAAAGAAAAAACAATACATAATTTAGAAAGATGGGTCAAGGAGTGCTCGCCGCTAAACTGCCGGCGAGCTCAAGGAGCCAAGTCTGCTGGTAGAACACTGTCGCACTACGGAAGAAAAATCAAATTCAAACTTTCCCGAAGGGTTTGGTCAAGAATCATCATAAATTTCAGTAGACATCGGCAGTATCAGTGAGAGGCCAGTATGTATGCAAAATTTTCAGGTCATTAGGTCTCAATGCTAATTTAACGGATGTAAGCAGAATATCTTGTCGATATCCCCTATTACGTAAAGAATGTAAGATACGTCCTAGATTTTCTGGACTTTTAATCAATCTCTGGCATTTTTTAACAACATTTCCGTAAAATTGAGTATTAGAAATGCCCTTAGTAATAGGCTGTTTACGAATAACGCCATATTTAGACATCAAATGTGCATATCTATATATATCATAAAACGTCTTTAATGTATTCAACAACTTATGAAATCTGTAACCCTGTTGTAAATGTTTGGCTGTGATAGTAAGGTTTCGTTCATTAACATCGTCAAGAGTAGAACACAATCGTGCGAATCGTACCAGTTGAGAAATAAACACCCTATAGGATTGAGCTAGAGGGATGTCGCCGTCAAGAAAAGGGAAATTAGTGATAGTGAAATCGAAATCATCCCGTTTATCATATATTTTAGTTTTTATTTTACCGGAGTCAATAATGACAGTAATATCCAGAAAGGAGGAGTATTTAGAATCATTGTTAGCTTTATTTAATTTTAGTTGTTGCGGGTGAATAATGTCTACATAATCTAAACACTGGGGATTATCAATAGTGAGAATATCGTCAATATACCTGCTGTTAATATTGAAAATAGAAATAAGTTTATCAACATTATATATGACTCGGGATATGGCAACTTGTTACAGCAAAAGCAATATTAATACGAGGCGATTATCTAAACTATTCTTTAATTTTACTGGTACAAATAGTGATATTCAGCTTGCTGCTATTTAAAAGGCTAACAGTGTTTTCTGCAAGTACATTAGAACCTGCTCAAAAAAATGTCAGCCTCCGCATCAAAGGTTTCAGGCTTCACCCGGAATATTGTATAGGAGTGACGAAAGTATGTTCAAATTTTAAAAATTTTATCACTTGGTTTCCGGAAACTGTATATTATTTGCAATAATGTCAAATCTTTTGATGCGAGACTCTTGATAAAAAATGAGAGGAGGCCGATTGCACCGACTTTCTGAATTCAAGCTAAATGCATGGAATTTGCATATACACTCTCCCTTTTTCAGAGACTTTCTCCCAGAAAGGAAAGTGCGAGGTGGTAACAAATATACCAGTATAACCAGTAGTCCCTTGCTCCGAATTACGTATGATGCTGCACACGACGCCATGGGGGTGTAGAATCGTTAAAAATATAGTAAGCCATTTCAACATAACATAAAACGCCTTCTTGAAATCAATGTCCGATTGTCATCTTTTTCTACAAAACCCGCGTTCATAACTACTATATCCATGCCAAGAAAGATAGCCAATTCCTGTCTACAAATGACTCGCTTACAGACAGCATACACAAGAGACTGAAAAGACAATGTTTCATCGTTGCTTTCGGAACTTTTAATGGAAGACCGACTGATTGACAAAGGTCACGAATATTTTGCATTAATCATCTTTGCTCAAAATGTCCAATAAATGTATAGGATTTTAATACTTCTGGTGTTTACGCATTGCTTATTCAGATGAAATTTAGTATATAAAAACAGAACCAGACACGCTTGGCGATAACTCCTCGTTTGGCTATTAGTCATACTTTAATTTATTTTTGTTCCGTATTCTATAGCTTGGCCATTGCACTATTTTCGAGGCACAAGTTGCCGAAATGACCGTACGATAGTATTATTGCATAATCTTTTTTTTCATATTGCCATTTTAATAGATCTGAGGTAAGCCGTATCTGAAGATGGCTTGAGGCGCAAGCCGAAGGCCAATGTGACTTACCGAGGATCTATTTCTGTGCCAATATAAAAAGCATTACACAATGATACCTTTATTAATTTACTTCATTTCAATGAATTGAATCAATTGCATTTCTTTAATTATATTTTAATGGACGTTGCTAGGCACCAGACGACAAGTTACGCACTACTGGCTCATTTTAATGTTATCATAGCGAGAGACGATAAATTAAGAGTAGTTATTAGAGACCTCATATTGAACTGGGCCAAAATGGAAAAGTCTGTATTGGCCTATTTTAGTTTATAAGAAGCAGGAGATGCTTACTCTACCGGTGCACCTGATCTCACCAATGTTTTTTATTGGGTCCCTGTTGTTCATCTTTGTGTGTATGTGTATCTTCATTTTTCTGTTCTGTGCCGTACTCATGTTGTGTCTCTGTTTCTTTTTTGTTTCCGATATTGCCATTGTCCTTGGATTATTCGTTTTGGATTGACGGTTCGGTTCTCACTTACTTTAGGTCATATTCGCATACTTTGTCATTCGTATTGATTTGGCAGTTTTAAACATATAAAATCAAATACACTTAAATAAATTAAATAAAAAAATTAACACGTGCACTGAAAATGAAAAAAAAAATTTACTATGCTCATCAACACTAAACCAAGTAGAAAAATATGACCCGTTGAAAAACGGTCATAGTACTGAGGACAGGGGAATCATAACTCTATTAATTTCTTTACTTGCTTGTTTTAGTTTTATTTGTTCATGTGACAAACTATGCAAGTTGATTTGAAAAAATGCCCATAAAATATGTTCATTTGATGTAGCCTCGTTTACTCTATAAATTTTAGTTAAATATTCAATAAATTACAAATGAGTATTTTTTAAATATTTTAATTATCATAATGTGTTACTAAGACGTCATTTTTTCATTTCATTTGGTCAGATCGTCGTTGGTCCGAATTTTACGAAGTCAGCTTTTTTCGGCGTATTTTTCATTGAAGTTGACACCTTTGACGTTTCCCAAAGAGAAAACGAATTTGATGACCCTCATATTATTTCATAAAATTTTCATGATTACAAAAAGAATAACATATAGTTTTTAAACAAAATCTATTGATTAGGTAAGAAGATATAATGAATAAAGCGACAAATTTGCACATTAAATATTTTACGGAAGGATATGGAGTAAATGAACATGAGACCATAACACATATGTTAACTCCAACTGCAATAATTTTAATGAGCTGTATGGCCATTTCGGAAATTAATTCCTCATCAGCAGCACTAGAACCCAAACAAAGGAAATCCATAATTTCAAAAATGTTTTAAATGCATTAAACCAAAAGAAATCCGAAATATCAGTAATATCAAATATAGTTAAGGACAAAACTACGATGGCGGGAGATAATCCTAAGGTTTTAGAATTTACACAAATTTAGATAATAATAATAGAACAAAGTGTACACATGAGATATTATCTCATGTAGAAGTACACCATATCTAAGAAAAATAGAGAGCATACATCTCTACCACGAGGAATTGTTTTTTAAATCTTGATTTCCAAGTATATTCTTTGTATTTTTAGTGATATTAGGGTCATTTTTCAGACAGCTGTAGAATCAAAACGAGTACGATGACCCTCCCATTTTTACATTTATTGATGTCTTATACTCATATCTAACTCTGTGCAAAATTAAAAAAAATCTATGGATAGGTTGTAGTCTGACCCTTGACCTTACAATTGTAGCCAATAGGAACAGCCATGTTAATAGGACTTTAAGCATTAGTCAAGATGGCATTGATGAGTTAGAGAGACACCTTTTCACACATATACTCATTGAAAAAAAAGAAAGTGGTCTTGCGATATACTTTTTGTAAAAAAAACCTATTAGGAGACAAGCATACACAAAACCAACAAACAACCTAAAAACAAAACTAAAAAGACTCAAAAAACATAAAAATGATATTAATTGCAAAAAATATGCACAATCAATCACCATCTTTCGAGTCCATTCATTTCAATTCATGTACCGAAAGAAAAAAATGTATCATACAATATTTTCTTTAATGTACATTTTGAAGTGCGCTGCACAAATAGCATATTAGAAGATGCAATGGGTGTATTTGAATGAATTACAGTAATCATTTAAATTGGATGATAAAATTATCGTTTTCGGTAAAATCTACAAGCAAAATATGTACGAAGTGAATATGTCAATTAACACAGCTTCTCAGTGCACTACGT
>MJUU01008630.1:112507-123918 GCA_002080025.1 Modiolus philippinarum | reverse complement strand
GAATGGCTGTTATATACTTAAACATGACTGTTCATTTTGACACAGGAATACAAATTATACCAGGATATTAATGATTGTAATATATCAAGACACGGTTGTTGTCCCATACAAATCAAGGAAAACATTTTATACAAGGACACTAATGACTGCAATATACCAAGACATGATTGTTGTTCAATATAACAAAGGAAATAATTGATAAGAGTACACTTGTGACTGTAATATACCAAGACGTGATTGTTCAATATAACAGGGGAAAGCAATTGATAAGATTCCAGTAATGACTATAATATACCAAGACATAATTGTTGTTCAATATAACTCAAGAAGAACAATTTATACCAGGACATTAATGACTGTTATATGTCAAGACATGATTGTTGTTCAATAAAAATCAAGGAAAACATTTTATACATGGACACTTATGACTGTAATATACCAACACATGACTGTTGTTCAATATAACACAGGAAAATAATTTATACCTGTGCACGAATGACTGTATTATACCAATAAAGAATTGTTTCTGAATACAACCCAAGGAAAACAATTTATTACATGAATCTAATGACTGTAAAATAAGAAGACATGGTTGTTGTTCAATATAACTCATGACAACAATTTATACCAGTACATGTATGATTGTAATATGCCAATACAGAATTGTTATTCAATATAAGACAGGAAAACAATTTTACCATCACACTAATGACTGTGATATACCAAGAGATAATGGTTGTTCAATTTAGCACAGGAAAATAATTCATATAAGTACACTAATGATTGTAATATACCAGACATGATTGTTGTTCAATATAAGACATGGAAACAATTTATTTTTTAAAACCATAAAATTATCTTTATTTTCTGCTTACAATGTACTTAGTTATACAGCATTGGACTAATTATTCCCGTTAAGTTAGTTATTGAATACCCAGGGAGAATATTCAATAACATACTACGTAACTAATTTGTTAGTTGACACTATAAAATCTATAAAATAACATAATGTATTTAGATAAATTCACAATAATCACACAAATTGTTCGCCTTTAATTTCCAAATATGTAATAGTTCTTTATTTGGTGATATAAAATGAAGAAGTTTCCATCTATCATTTTATATTTGTTAATATCCATAATCAAATATGAATAAAAGTCTATTGTTTTATTCTAAAGCTAAGATGTTTGTTAAATTGTCTTTCCCACTTAAGAAATCCTAATGGTGTTCTTGTTTAAGCGGATTTAAGAGTGTTAAATATATGTCTTTATTTTTTGTTTCGATTGTAACTATTTCGTTAATCATAATATGAAGATTTTCTTCTTGTTTCACATTTATTTTAGTTTTGAAAGGACATCCTTCCTTCAAAATACTTTGCCAATGCTTGGGTATGGCTTTTTTTATACAACATAATTCCCTTATCCAATTTTGTGTGTTGGTAATTTAAGACAAAACAGTTGTTTCTGAAATACAACCATATTCATCAATGATATCATTGATGTATATAATGTTGTCTGTGACCCATTTTTGGAAAAAAAAGACATTTGTTATTCAATTTGATAGATAGATTACCCCAAATATTTTGTTTTCTTATTTCAATAAAATTAGTGGGTGGTTTTGTTTGACATACTTTTACAGAAATCCAGTTTTTAGTAAGATCCTGATAAAAATCAGGAAGTGTTTGAAACATATTTTTATCTAGTGAATTTATTTTCTTCATATTCATATTGAAAACCAATAGATTTTTTCCAAATTTATTCAGATATAATTTTGGAATAATTGTCCAATCCTCTGAAGAGCTTGCTTTCGGTTTTAGAATCCATTTGATTTTCAGTGCACTTATATATGCATATATGTCTATCATTTTCAGTCCCCCTTCATAGTAATCTTTAGATAGTGTTGTTCGGTTAATTCTGTCTCTGTGACTGTCCCATATAAAAATATAAATTAAACTTTTAAATCTTTGGAGGAATTCTCGGGGAATAACCATATTGGATACAATGTAGGTTATATCTGGAATCAACAGAGATTTAACAACAGTTATTTGAATTCCGTTTATTCCAGTCAGATACTAATTTTTCACATTTATTAATTTGTTTTTCAATATTTAATTTTTGTCA
Organism: Modiolus philippinarum; assembly: GCA_002080025.1. Classification (NCBI taxonomy): domain Eukaryota; kingdom Metazoa; phylum Mollusca; class Bivalvia; order Mytilida; family Modiolidae; genus Modiolus; species Modiolus philippinarum. The sequence continues at coordinate 121,798 of MJUU01008630.1, read as the reverse complement.
CTCTAACTTATTGTATCCAAAATAAAAATCGAGGCTTTTGATTGGTTCTGTTTTCCAATTTATATTTTCATACTTATCTTTAGAATGTTTTAATCTACCTAATCAAATTCCTTCTGTTTTATTTCTGTTTAATTTGAGACCCGAAAAACTGCCAAATGTTTTAATTAAATTCAATGCAAGGCTAGTATCTTTTGGAGAGTGTAGAAAAAGAGTTGTATCATCAGCAAGTTGACATATTTTTAAGGAACATGTCTTTCCATCCAGCTTGACTTGTATACCTTTAAGGTTTTCATTTTCTCTTAGTTTGATAGCTATAATTTCTAAAGCTAATACGAAAATTAAAGATGAAGCGGGACAGCTTTGTTTTATTAAACGTTGGATATTAAGTTTTTTTCGAAATCCACCCATTGTTGAGTAAACAACCTTTAATGTTACTGCACATAATTTTTACCCATCTTATTAAGTTTAATTTGAATCCAATTTTTTTCAAAGTTTCGAGAATGAAGTTCCACTCTAAAGAGGCAAAGGCTTTTGTAAAGTCTTTGAAAAGTATAGCCCCCATCTACCTAAAATTTTTCCGAATAGCCAATTACATCTTGTATTTGCTTATATTGAAGCCAATGTATCTTGTTTACAAGTACCCTTGTTGATTTAAATGTATAACGTTATTTAAAACAGGTTTCAAACGTTGTGTTAATACATAAGCTAGTAATTTTGTATCATAGTTCAATAAAGTAATAGGCCTGTCATTATCTAAGGAAATGGGGTCTCTCTTTTGTATATAAGTGAAATTGCTAATATTTTCTGAGAGTTAGTTAGCTCCCCTTGTTCAAAACAGAAATTAAACACAAGTACTATTATATCTTTAATCCTATCCCAAAAAGTCCGTTAAAATTCTACATTTAATCCATCCAACCTGAACCTTTATTTAATTTCATTTTAAAAATTGCATTTGTACACTCATCTGAACTAATTTTGCCTTCACAAGAGTCACTATCTTTATCTGAACGTTTTTTTATTATCCTGAATTGCATTTATGTAGTTTTTAATCATATAAGTCTGAGTTTGTTGAAGTGTTCAGTTTTTTTTGTAATAGTTAACTTCAAGCTTTGAAATTTCATTTTGATCATACGTATTTTTTTTATTTTCATCATAAAGTTAGGTGATGCGTTTTTTACTTTGTCTTTTTCTCTCCAGACCTAAAAAGTAAGCTGTATGTTTCCCCTTCTTCTACCCATTTTCCTCTGGCCCTAATTTGATTCCCTTTTAGTTTTTCCTCATATAAAGCAGCTAGTTTGTTCTCAACGATCTATTAGATTTTGATCAGCCTTCTGATTATCACATTTTGTATTCAAATTTCTTATTGGTTTTCTAATGTTGTTATTTGGTCCCTTCGTAATTGTGATTTATGTTTACAGTATTGAATTGTGCAATCTCTTACCTCAATTTTGAAGTTATCCCAAACTATATCAACTTGATTTGATTTTTTCCATTTTCAGTTGATATTTTGAAATATGATTATTAATCGTAATTTTGTAATCTTCTTCCTTCAGTATTCTGCCATTAAATTTCCAATTGTCCCTACCTTTAGACTGTCTATTCAAATTAATTTTCAGTGAAACACTATTATGATCAGTATATTAAATAACTATAGGCCTGATATCACAACAAATACAATGTTTTGTTTATTTCAAGACAAACAAGAAAAAAAAATGAATTATTGTTGCTTTACATTTGTTTTTCCTACTCCAAGTAAACTGAATCTTTTTGGAATTTTTTGCTCTCCAGATATCTAATAATTTCGACGACTTCATAAGTGTTTTTAAACCATTTACAGGTTTATCATTTTTTTCCCGGCTGTGTCTGCTTTAGTGTCGTTTCTAGACAAAATGTCGTTAAAGTGCCCCTTTCAAAATTTGTCCTAAGTTATGCTCGTTGATAAATTGTTTAAAAGATTTGAAGAAACAATTTCGATTGTGGGCTTTATTAGGAGCGTAAATATTTACTATGGTTTATATATCATCATTTATTTCAATATTCACTAATATAATTCTGCCCTCTCTATATTGGTCATAATCTATAATATTGTAGCAAAAATGATTTCGTTTCCAAATTGCAACCCCATTTGAGTTACTTAAACCATTACTTAAAAATAAATCACCTCCAAATTCTTTTCTTAACATGCTTTCTATTTCCTTTGTAAACTGTGTTTCTTGTAATAATAATATATCACACTTTTGTTGTTTAACCCATTCAATGACTCTTTTTCTTTTCACCCGTGAATTCTGAATGCACATGGAATTTGTTCCCGTGAAATTAGCGTGATAATGCTATGAAAATCATGGAATTGATAGAATTGTTAAATATCATAGGTTTTCATGCACACAAAGTTAAGTCCCGTGAAATTGTCTGGTAATGGGTCTGGAGCTGGCATGTCAGTTAACTGCTAGTAGTCTCTTGCGATTTCATGTTTAAGTCCGTATATTTAGTTCTTTCAGTTTCATTTTTCACAGTTGACTCAGTCCTGTTGCCAACTGAATTTTATTGTTGTTACGATCGTTTTTTTTTTTTTTTTTTTTTTGTTTTTTTTTTATCACATTGGCTATAGGGGGGAGGTTTGGGCCCAATAAAACTAGTTTAACCCCGCCGCAGCAGGTTTGCGCCTGTCCTAAGTCAAGAAATGTATTAAGCCTTTGTGTATCTTGTCTGTTTTCTAGTTAGTTCACTTTATGTCTATCGGAGTCTAGGAAGATGCTTATTTCGCTGAACTTGATTACTCTTTTATTTAGAGGCCAACTCCGACCTACCGTTGGATGTGGGTTTTCCTCACCGTTCATTGAAGATCTTATGGTGGCTTTGAGTTGTTATTGCTCCCCTTAGGGTCGTTCTCTCTTTGACACATTCCCCGTTTCCCTTCTTTTTCTCAGTTTTAGACTCTCACTCACTGATATTATTAGTCGTTCGACTAAAAGAGTTTGATAAAAAAAATAATCATTTTTACTTAATGTGCAATTGGTTTTGGATTTCAATAGTCTTGAAATCATCGGATTATAAAAGAGGTCGCGATTGCAATAATGGCTTCGACAACAAAAAAGGTTGGTAAAAATGTATTAGTCAGCCAATTTTTAAATCTCAACTGCTTTTGTGATCCTTGTTTCAGCTAAAAGGGTTTCATCGAAGAATGTTTATCTTTTCTTAACATGACATTGATTCTGGTTTTCAGCTATACTAAATCATGCTTAACATATTTGGATTTCAAAGTCATTGGATTTCAAAATTGGCTGATAAAAAAAATCTTTGTCAAACACTTTGAAATATCAACCACTTTTGCTATCCCTAATTCAACTCAAAGAGTGTCATTAAAAATGTTGAGCTTTACGTAGAGCGACAGTGGGTCTTGATTTCAATTAATACTAAAACCACATTTAGCATAATGGAATTACAAAGATTGTTGGAATTCCAACAGTGGTTGATACATATTCTTAGTCAACTACTTTTGAAATCTAAACCTCTTTTTTAATCAATCATTCAAATCAAATAAGTTAATTAAAAATTATTATCTTTAATTAAAGTGACAGTGGTTCTTAATTTCCTTAATACTAAGCCACATCTAAAAGGTTGGGATTACAAAAAGTTTAAGAAAATTTGTTAGTAAACCGGTAACCAGTTTTGTTAGCCCTGATCATCTTTAAGAGTTTATTCTTTTGATATTAACTAAACGTCACATTGGTTCTAGATTAATGAAAAAAAGAAATCCTAAACTACATCTGAAATATATTACAATAGTGGTTTTGTCTTAAAAAGTGGTTAATGATATTTATTAGTCAACCACTGTTTAAAGCCCAACAACTTTTGTTATTCACCATTCAAAAGTATTACGAAAAAATGATGCTGTCTTTTTTAGACTGACAATGTTTTTGGATTTCAGAAACACTATCACATTTTTCATCATGGGTTTACAAAAGTTTTGGGTTACAAAAGTGGTTGATAAAGATAATTTGTCAACCACTTCTGAAATTTCAACTACTATAGTAATTTTTCATTTAATTGAAAGAGCTTCATTAAAATATGTATTACCTTAATTTTTATGCGTATTGTTATCCTGTTTCTTTTCATCTTTGGTTAAGTGACAGTGGTTCTGGATTTTAAACGTACTTAACTGCAGTTGAAAGTCCAACATATACATTGTACTCTTGAAAATGTCGAATGGGATGACTTCTAGCTACAGGAAGTATTGAAGTTTTCTAGGATAGATTTGCAGAAAAATATCAAGCCATTTGGCAAGTCTAGACAAACATAATACAATACTCCTTGGATGTATATAGAAACCCTTATGACAGTGGAAATTAGAGGAAGCTCTGGGAAATATAAATATTGTAGGGGTTAACGAAAAAAAAATGAAGAGGCCAAAAATACATCTAATGCAAAAGTGAGAGAACCCCATGTCAAATACGAGACCTCAATAGCGCTTAAATGAAACGAAGACCCAAAAGGCTCATGGATATATGTCCAATCCAAATCTAATGTTCGGGAAAGCATCCAATGTGTAAAATATGACAACTCCAAAATTTATTCAGAAAATCAAGTTAATATATTCATCCAAAGTATTCTTGCATTAGAACCAGATCTGGGAGAATAAGCTACCCTAACCTTATTTATCAAAATTTTAAATCAAATCGGGCATTAAACCAACAATAAATGACAGATTGATCCTATCAGACAACATGCACAATAAGGCATATTTGTCATCAAGTTGAGTCGAGTCGAAAGCGGAAAGAAAATATGGGAGAAGATTCGTCAAAAAACTTTTAGACTGAAGAACGGACGACATACGAAAAAGACAAAAACGAGATTTCTTTCCCTTGAGACGGGGGATCATTATGAATATTCAAAAGTCAAATAAAAAACACTAACTTTGCCACTTTTCGTTGTTTTTTTTTCTTCTTTTTTTGTTTTGTTTTGTTTTTTTTTCTGTTCGGTCTGGGTCCCAATAAACAAAACCCCTTCCATTTATGCCAAGGAATTTTCATGAGGATTGATATACCGAAACTAATTTAAAAAGCCAACAAAATTATCTCCTTTCATATAAAGGAATTCAACAGATTTTTATTTCTTAGTCATAACAGTTAAAACGTTAACACGCTGTTGAAGTTTTTCGAAATTTATGCAATGTCTTTATAAAAGTTTAAAAAAATAAAAAAAAACAAGCGGCTGTATGAATGTAATAAAATGAATTAATGCATTAATCTTATGATCTGATTCAATATATGTCCACGTCACACTGGATTAAGAATTTACTACGTTCTTTCGAAGTTCTTAACAAAACAGATGAACGCGAAAAGAACTTGATGAACGTAGTTAAGGCGTAAAAGAATCTTGTATGGTCGTAGTGCAAATTTTGATGGACATAGTACGAACATCAAAGACTTGAAGGACATATATTAATTTTAATAAAACGTGCTAATAACCTTCTAAGAACGTATTGAGAACGCACGGGCGTAGTTAGCATTTGGAAAGACTTCATCGACGTGGGGCAGACGGGATAAAATATTGTGCCGTCTATACTACGTACTTGCAACGTCCATAACGTTTGCGATACGACCGTCACACCCTTGCAATACGCTTTCACTACTATTTCATATAACGGTATCTTTATATCAAGTTTGTAGTACGCCCATGCTGAAGTTGCTAATGCGTCTTTAACGCGTCCATCAAGTTTCTACTACGCTAATAGCAAGCTCTCACGGTTTACGCCGTTCGCTGAACGTTTTTATCTGGTATTTGATCGTTTAATGAATTTTCACAGCCACTTTTGACATATTGATACCAATGAATGAGTGGAGAGAGACTGCTAGCTGTTATTTCTTTCATTGAACTTTTGGTTCTGTTTTACGAAGTAATTAAGCATTTATATTGGCCATTATAAGAAGACCGGCAAATGATATTCAATATCCGTTTTGCTATATGGAAGATGTCAGTCCAAGTCTGACCAGAAGCTATCAGTGATAATATTTTCAGGTAAACGTGTTTAACACAGACAAAAACAGATCATAAAGGTGATTACATTGACTCTCTTTTGTTTAAGATATCCATTTTATGACATTCATACAACTTACTTCTATATTTATTCCAACTGTTGTAAAGACATTGCATAAATTTCTTTCTATTGTCCATCCGTCCGTCAAAAACTTGTGGATGCCTCTCCTCCCACATTTTCCTCCCGCTGTCGACCAAACTTTACCAGATAGTTGAATATTATGCCTACCTGCGTATATCGACTGATTGAATTGATTTGGCAATTAGTTTTTGGTGTGTTGCCCCTTTTTGACATAAAATTTGATAAAGAAGCTTGGAGACGCTTATTCTCCCAATTCTGGTCTAACTGTAAAAACACAATGTAAAAAGTGGTTAATTGTTCAGCCTAACCTTGATTTTCTGTTTAAATTAGCGAATAATCATCTTTTATACATTGGATCTTAGATATGTACTTGGACATATATCCATACGACTTTTGGATCTTCGTTTGTTTAAAGCGCTATTGAGTTTTCAGATTTGACAAGGACTTCTCTTACTTTTACATTAATGCAGTTTTGGTCTCCTCATATTTGATATTTTTTCGTTGACTCCTACAATATTTATTTTTCCACAGTTTCCTCTTATTTTGCACTACCATTAGGGTTTCTCTACCCATCCAATGAGTTTTTCAATGTGATAGTCTAGACGTGCTCACTGGTGTATATTCATTCCTAACATGTATTTGTTATGTTTTCTGCAAATCCATCTTACAAAGCTTCAACACGTCCAGTAGCTAGTAAATCATCCCGATCGACTTTTTCAAGAATGTTATTTATTGCTCCATAGTCACCTTCAAAGTAACTTAAATTGTCGCTTCTATCTAAAAAATGTACAGAAGTATATACAAACACTAATTTTGTATTTCGTGGTTGCTGTTACCGACCATAGAAAAGTGCTCTAACTTGTCTATCATTACGGCTCATAAGTACAAATTTGATTCAGTAGGCTTGGGTATTATCTACTCTTAATCGATTGGGACTTTTAACTGAGGTTAAGAACTTTTGAAATCCAGAACCAGTATCACATTAAATAAAAAAAAAAAAACAGGATAATAGTAACACCTAAATTAAGATAGTACATATTTTTAATGAAGCTCTTTGAATTAAATTAGATCTAACAATAGTAGTTGAGATTTCAGAAGTTGTTGACGAAGAATTTGTATTTACCACTTTTGTAACCTAAACCTCTTTGTAAGCAAATGACTGAACATGTGGATAAGTATTTCAGAAATCCAACACCACTGTCACTTTTTTTTTAAATCGAACATTTTTAAAGGAAATCATGCGGAAACTCACGCGGGATGGCACTAATTGTTGAAGTTTAAAACGTGACTACTTTTTAAAACAAACCAATTTTGTAATCAGATTTCAGATGTGGTTTAGAACTTTTTTAAATTTTGAACCATTGTAACGTAAAGTAAAGCTCAAAAGAATCAACTCTTAAAGATAGATAAATGAGGGATAACAACATTACAATTGTTGAGATTTCAAAACTGGTTTACTAAAACATTTTTTTTCCATTTTTTTTTGTAATCACAGCCTTTTGTAATCATATGATTTCAAATTTGGTTAATGTTAAAAAATGGATAACAGGAAACACTTACAATGGCTGAAAATGTTAATTACATGGAACAATTTGCAAGGGAACTACACAAGAAAAACACGTATAAGACATAAGACAGACGTAGACAACAATAGGAACTCGGGACAGCCAGACTTGGTACCGGCACTATATAAGCCAGCGGTAGGGTTAACCCGATATCTGGGTACCAACACCTCCCCCTTATCTGTCCCGTTTCCGTTAGTATAACAACATACGAATAAACCCAATACAGGTAGACTACTAACTCCATGACCACAATCTTGAAAGGATAGAAAAAGACAATACGTAATTTTGAAAGGTTGGTCAAGGGGTGCTCGCCGCTAAATTGCCGGCTAGCTCAAAGAACCTAGTCTGCTGGTAGAACACTACGGAAGAAAAATCAAACTCAATACTTCCCGCAGGATTTGGTCAATAATCATCATATATTTTAGAAGACATCGGCAGTATCAGTGAGAGGCCAATTTGTATTGAAAATGTTCATGCTACTAGATCTTTAAACCAATTCAACGGATGCAAGCACAGTATCTTGTCAATATCCACATATGACGTAAAGAATGTAAGTTAAGCCCCAGCTTCTCTGGATTTTAAATCAGTTTCTGGCATTTTTCAAAACTACCGTAAAAAGAGGATTAGAAGTGCCCTTAGTAATAAGCAGTTTGCGAGTAACGCCAAATTTAGACATTACATATTCATATCTGTTATAAAAATTCTTAAAGGTATTCAACAACTTATGCAATGTGTAACCCTGTTGTAAAAGTTTTGCTGTGATAGTAAGGTTACGTTCATTAAAATCGATGTTGGATGCTGTTGTTAACAGATGTAACATGAAAGGTAAAAAAATGTCAGTATCCGTACATCGATTTTATAAACAATACACTTGAAAAAATTGCATAACGCCAAGTGAGCAAAACTTCAGCAATGTCAGGATGAGGAAAACAAATGGGTAGGGGCAGGAAGTTTAGCCAAACTATATTTTTTTTCTCATGTTTTATATTTAAACCGGATTTCAGCTTTTCAATCCAGAACTTTCCTTTAGCCTGTCTCTTTCTGTCTGTCCACTATCGATTTTGGTCAATTGGCACTACTTGTATATATTTTTACAGTCATGACCGGTGGAATTGAAATGTAATGCAGTAGCCTGTGATCTTTCAAAGACAAAACAAGTACGTGAGACAGCTACAATGCACGGAAAGAAAAAGATAACATTAAGAACTAAGGCACTCATAGTGTGAACTCCCATGAAAACCGGGAGTGACATCAGGTGCTCCGGAAGGGTAAGTATGTCTTGCTCCGCTAGCGGCACCCGTCACACTATCAGTGAGTCAATCCAGAGTTGAGTCAAATCCGATTATGTCAAATCCGTGAAAACGTGAAATCTAGCTGAAAATGTCCGTTTTCATTTGGGACACAGAGACGTCAATGATGTCATGGTGACGGTCATAGAATTTCTAAAGGGATGAAAGTAACAAAGGCTGAACAAATCCCTGACTAAGCAGCCTTTTGGACAGTGTTATTGCTCTAACTAAAAAGTCACTGTATAAACTGCATGCCCGACAGTAACGAATCAACTGTGAAATGTACACTCCATAGGCTGGAGAGGTAGGTATATTGCTG
>MJUU01008630.1:87171-110510 GCA_002080025.1 Modiolus philippinarum | reverse complement strand
TTCAATACAACAGAGGAAAACAATGTACACCAGCACACAAATGACTTTAATATACCGAGACGTAATTGTTGTTCAATATAACTCAGAAAAATAATTTATACCAGATCACTTATGTTTTTAATATACCAGGACACGGTTGTTGTTCAATAAAACACCGGAAAAAATTATACCAGTACATGAATGACTGTAATATGCCAAGATATGATTTTTGTTCAATATAACTCAAGGAAAACAATCTATACCAGGACACTTGTGACTGATATATACAAAAACATGATTGTTGGTCAACATAACACAGGAATATTATTTATACCAGTACACGAATGACTGTTATATAGCAATACAGAATTGTTGTTCAATATATCTCAAGGAAAACAATTTATTCCAGTACATGTATGGCTGTAATATACTAAGATGAAATTGTTGTTCAATATAAAACAGGAAAACCAAAATGATTCCAGAACACGAATGACTGTTATATTCCAAAACATAATTGCTGTTCAACATGACACAGGAAAAATATTTATACCAGGACAATAATGACTGTCATATACAAAGACATACTTGTTGTTCAATATTACTCAAGGAAAATAATTTATAAAAAAAAAAACACTAATGACTGTTATATAACATGATATAATTGTTGTTCAATGTAACACAAGAATACAATTTATACCAGTACATGAATGACTGTAATATACCAAGACATGATTGTTTTTCAATATGACACAAGAAAAACAATTTATACCAAGACACTAATGACTGCAATATACCAATACAGATTTGATGTTTAATATAAAACAGGAAATCAATTTATATAGTACACGAATGGCTGTTATATAGCAAAATATGATTGTTCAGTATGACACAGGAGAACAATTTATACCAGTACATGAAAGACTGTAATAATAACACAGGAAAATAAATTATAAGAGTACATCTATGACTGTAATATACCAGACAGGATTATTTTTCAATATGAGACAGGAAAACAATTTATACCATGACATTAATGACTGTAACATACCAAGACGTGATTGTTGTTCAATATAACTCAAGGAAAACAATTTATACCAGTACACGAATGACTATAATATACCAAGACATAATTGTTGTTCAATAAAACTCAAGAAAACAATTTATGGCAGGACACTTATGACTGTAATATACCAAGACATGGTTGTTGTTCAAAATAACACAGGAAAACAATTTATACCAGTACACGAATGACTTTAACATGCTAAGACATAATTGTTGTTCAATATGACTCAAAGAAAACAGTTTATACAAGGACACTACTGAATGTAAAAAAACAAGACATGATAGTTGTTCAATATAACTCAAGGAAAATATCTATACCAGTACACAAATGACTATAATAAACCAAGACATGACTCTTGTTCCATATAACTCAAGGGAAACAATTTATACCAGGACACTAATGACTTTAATATACCAAGACATGATTGTTGTTCAAAATAACTCAGGAAATCATTTATACTAGTACTTGAATGCCTGAAATATACCAAGCCATATTGTTTTTCACTATAACTCAATGAAAACAATCTCTACCAGGACACTTGTGACTATAATATACCAAGACATGGTTTTTGTTCAATATAACAAGGAAAACAATTTATACCAGGACACTTCGTTCAATTTAAGTGAGCTGCACTAGTTATATCGGGGGAATATAGCATTAGCTCCACAGATCTCTGATAGCCTAGAGTGTATGTATATGTGGTATAATAGTCCATAGCCTTGTGATTTGAGCCTTTTAGTATGACAGCAGACTGTAATTTCGTCTCGGTATGACTTTAAAGTATTCAGCGTATGACAGCACACTGTAAATTCGTAACGGTCTATGACTTTCAGTATTCAGCGTATGACAGCGCACTGTAATTTCGTCAAGGTATGACTTTCAGCATTCAGCGTATGACAGCACACTTCAAATTCGTAACGGTCTATGACTTTCAGTATTCAGCGTATGATACCGCACTGTAATTTCGTCACGGTAAGACTTAAAGTATTTAGCGGATGATAGCACACTGCAAATTCGTAACGGTGTTTGACTATCAGTATTCAGCGTCTGACAGGCTCGATCGGGGGTCACTCCATATGTTTTTTGGTAGGGGTGAGCCAATGGCACACCAGGAAGCCCACCCTTGTTGTATATTAAGAATCTCATAAATGTTTATACACACATGATGTAGACAAGTATACCTTTTCATATATTGGGATAAAGACAGTAAATTCTTTATTTCTAATCAAAAAGTAGTGAATAAAACGCTGTTCGATGCCTTGTCCATGTAGTTATGTCAAATTCATATTAGTTTCTGATTTCGATGAAACATGTTGACCTTATCAGAAAATCTCATCCGACATTTCCCATCCTTATCACATATTTTCATCGCAANGATTGAATCACCCACAGTGTGACGGGTGCTGTTAACAGAGCAGGACATGCTTACCCTTCCGGAGCACCTGATGTCTCTCTCAGTTTCACTGGAGTTCACACTGTGAGTGCCGTTGTTCTGAATGTTGTGGTTTCTGGTTCTGTGCTTTGTGTCTGTCTGGCGTCATTGTTTTTGTGTCTAACGTCATTGCTTTCTGTGTTCTCGTTTTTGCCCTGTCTTTGGACTTCGATTTTTGTGAATTTCACCCCTTTGTTCCTTCGGTATTCTACTGCCGTTGTACATATAAACAAGAATCAATTTACATTCTTTTCTGGGAAAAAATATCAAGGTAAAAAGGAAAGTTAATTTTAGGGAAAGTTTTCACTGTACTTTCATGACCTAATCAAAAAGAAAGAGCAAATATTTACTGACAATGGTGAATTTTTTAAACATCAGGCCTTTAATAATTTAAGTATTGCCCTTGCTCCTTACCAGTCCAATATCCAGTGGTATTTAAACAAAAGAATGTGAGCTCTCGTTTAGAAAAGATAAAAAAGTCGATTACATTGTTTAGGTCTGTTGTTAGGTGCTTTAAAAGTTACTTATAATGTAAAATATTCTACTTTTTCATGTGCATATGACAGACTTCTATATATACAAATGACAAAAAGTTTTTGATTGAATGTACTTTGCATATTTTAGAAGAAAAATGATATTTTTGATAATTTTCCTCCTATAGAGACTTGTGGATCGTACCGTTTCTTATAGCCTGACATTGACCAGAAAAAATATGCTTTTTCTTTAAATAATCATCTTTTCATGTGCCAATTTTCGGCAAGGTACATGTAGCGATTCAGATACAATAAATTATAAAAAAGACGATATTTCGCTGTTTTACTTTCCATTTTGGTTTACAAAATCGATTACTTCTCACTCATACACGTGGTTTCTTTCAATGAAGACACGCCTCTTTTTCCTGATCGATACGTAGACTTGACCATTGAACCAATGAAATCTTGTGATGATGATTACCGGGTATAAAAATTAAATGGCACTGTTTCAGGACAACATAATTTTCTTAGCAACAACGAAAGACCTTTTGGATGACATCATTTCCCACGCAGTAATCGTCACTAAAGTGGTCTATAAATGATGCATGTTAAAAAATCTATCTGTACATAAAATTTTGTCAGGGTACATGCATTTTAACACCCGATAGCAATTGATTTTGACCAGTCTGTCAATTGAATATTTTTTTCACGACAGTTAATTATTTAAGAAATTCTCGTATCAATCCTTCTTATGGACAAGTTTAATCATTTTTCCCTACAGAGCAAAGGTCTGGTAATTGAATGACGTTTGAACTAAATATTGTATTCGTCTGTTTCTTTTTTTAATCTTAACAATTTGTCGGTTGTTTACTTTCGTCACCATGCTCTTATTTTGATCAGAAAATCTTATAATCACAGAAGAGCTTTTCTAGAAGGGAGATAATTTTATACCACTAGATTTCCCGCTGTTACTACCTAATAAAATGCCCTTTAATACACTAAAAACTGTATATCGTCTTGAATGAAAAAAAAAATAGCATTACACTAAAAACTGTATATTGTCTTGAATAAAAAAATTAGCATTACAACTTGTAGTTTCATTAAGAAATACAATGAAACTTGTTCTTAAATGATGCAGACTGGATTGAGTGAACAAATTTGAACTTTAACCTGAATCATTGAAGCATAAAATGTAGGTCAGAGTGACCCAATGTTCTTCTCTCTTATCCACTGACCAAAGTTGACTGATCATAATGAACCACAAGTAGTTTCTCTGATATGAACCTTAATGCAAACTCTAACCTGATTCACTGAAGCATAAAATGTAGGTCAGAGTGACTCCATTATCATCTGAAGAAGCATCACTCTCCAAGACACATCCACTGACCAAAGATGATTGATGTGCCATACTTCTTTTCTCAGATATGAACCTTAATGCAAACTTTTACTTGAGGTGGGAAGAAAGGACGAACAGACAGATGGGTAGTATGCTTTGTAAACCCCCTCCCTAACTCATTTAGGCAAGGAGATAACCAAATCAGATAGTTTATTAACCAAATTTGGGCAAGATATATCAATATATTATTCATATCAGGGGTTGATTTAGAAATAAATCATCAATTGCCCATCAGACAAGTCACTTATAATTATTACTTGCCCTTCCACATTCAGAATCCAAAGCCTTATAAATCTGAACTCGACAAGCGGACAAGTCAGCACCAAATTCAACTTGCTCTGCACAAATTTTACATGCCACAGGCAAGCAGGACAGCACAATATAATAAAAAATATATGTACATAAAAAAGCACTTCACTGTTAGGCCACATCAAATTAATTAATACCACCCTATTTTTTCTAAGCTCATTTTTTCTTTCAATTATTCAGAAATTTTCTTTAATTTCTATCAATTTAGTGAAAATCAATAAAAATAAAATAAAACCCTCCCACCCACAGGTGGATCCGATGAGAATCTACAAATTAGCTTGATGGGGCCTTTTAATCATCTGTATTGATATTAAACTTTTGATAGCTTTGTCTTTGCATCCAAACTTACCAATGGGATTACATGTGGGAATAAAATATTGTCTATTGTACCAGACGAAATTTGGTTTCATTATAATTAGATTATGCAAAATTAGTGTAACAATCCTGAACTTATGAAATGTGACTTTTCTCTTGATGTCCTTCCATAGGTAGCACCTCCCACCATATTAACAATTTTTGTTTAGGAATTTTCCTCTATTATGCATGGCTACAGAGACTGGTCCCAAGAAAATAAGCAGTTTCCATGGGTTCAATCTTTGAAAAAATGGGGATGATAAAATGTCCTCAAAGTTGTTTGTATTGATCTACAAAAAATTAAAAGGAAAAAAAAATGATTAAAGGTGCACATTGGTGTCATATTGGCAAATATTCAAAATATTGATTTTAGGGTAAACTGATACTAAGTCTGACATGATCATGAGCCGGACAATATCATGAGAGCGTTATTTAAGCAATAATAGTACATTATTTGAAAACCCGAGGGCGTCAATCGTAGATTTGACAGTCAAAATGCAGTTTATAGGTGACGCGTAGCACAGCCTATAAACGGATATTTTTACCGTCAAATCAAGATTGACGATCTCCGGTATTCCAATAATGTACTATTATTGCGTTTCTAATGCAATAATTCAATTTCATGTTCTATTTTTAACTCATGAATTTGTAACAATATTAGGAACCAGAATAATCAGGGAACCTCCTTTGTCCCAGGTGTGTAGATGGTGGAATTGACGGTCAGTTTTGACCGTCCCAGGTGTGTAGATGGTGGAATTGACGGTCAGTTTTGACCAATCAAAACCTTCATTATATAAATGTTGCATTAGAATTCAGAACGTTTCTCTGTTGTATATGAATATTTGTCTTTACAACATTGGTTTTACCAGAATCTCTGACTCTTTCTGCTGAAGACAGTATAACTGTTGCCCGCCTGAAGTGACAACTGATTTTTCTATAGCTCCTCAAACATGAGGCAACAGTTTTTATAATTTTTCGCATTGATATTGAGTCGGACAAAGTGTCCGAATCACGATCACTTTAGGTACCCTCAGAAATCACTTCGAAATTAATAAAAGGCACTATTGTTTACAACAAAAATAAGCAAATTCAGGCACAACTAGAGGCTCACATGAGCCTGTATCGCTCACCTGGTCAATGGTTTTATTCATTGTCACCTATAGACCACCCATTCATACTATAAATCAGTTCAGCAGATGTTACATTTTTATTCTTGGATGAGGTACAAACTAAAAATCACAAACTTTGGAAGGGATCATCCAAAGACAATTGTAACCAAGTTTGGTTCGAATTGGCTCAGTCAGAGGAGAAGACATTTGAATGCATTGCATTTCCCATAGAGTCCCTATGTTAAACTATGTTCCACGCTAGCGGTCATCTTGGATGAGGTAAGAACGTAAAAATCACAAACTTCAAAAGTGACCACCCAAGGACTATTGTGACCAAGTTTGGTTCGATCAATTAGGCTTGGTAGTTTCAGAGGAGAAGATCTTTGGATGCATTTCCCATAGGGTCCCTATGTTAAATTATGTTCCCTGCTGGCGGCCATCTTGAAAGTTGTATGAACATAAAAATCACAAACTTTGAAGGAAAACATCTAAAGACTATTGTAACCAAGTTTGGATCCAATTGGCTCAGTGGGTTCAGAGGAGAAGACATTTGAATGCATTTCCCATAGGGTCCCTATGTTAAACTGTGCTCCACGCTGGCAGCCATCTTGGATGATGTACAAATGCAAAAATCACAAACTTTAAAGAGGACCACCCAAGGACTATTGTGACAAAATTTGGTCCCCATTGGCTCAGTGGTTTCAGAGGAGAAGATCTTTGAATGCATTTCCCATAGGGTCCTATGTTAAACTATCTTCCCTGCTGGTGGCCATCTTGGATGAGATGCGAACCTGCTGGACATAAGTAGAAATTGTAGTTCTGGAAAACCTCAACACTTTTGCAATTCACATTTAACCTTTATCTCAAACAGTTTTTGAAATAAAAGTAAAAACGTTCAAAAATTGTGAAAATTCAAAGAAAAAGCGGCAATAACTCCTATGTGGGTTGTCAGATTTTCTTCAAAATTGCAGGACATGTAGATCTTACCACAGGTGCTCGAGGACAGGACCCTATATTGGTCCCCTATGGTCCCTCCCCCTTTTTATAATATATAATCCATTTTTCAGTATTGGCCATTTATTTTTGCTATTTTGTACTAATATAACATATATCTATCGTCAATTTCCCATTTTACTATCAATGTGCATCTCGACATATAGAGCGAAGCGAAAGGTTGCCAACTTCAGTCAGTGAGTATGGGGTACATGGTGGGAACAACTGATTGAAAATCAATAAAACTTGCACTTACCCTTCAGTGTGACACATTCCTCGTTTTGTCCGATCAATATCCTTAACGAATATATACATCCCAGACGGTAATTATCACATTAAAGTCCTACACAAACGAATTTTCACTCGCGGTGTTGCAACTTTTTTGAACATTCAACCTCGATCAACGGAAGTGGCCGAAGAAGGATAACTCTGGACATGGCGGGAAATTCAAGGAGTTCCGATTACTATAGAAAGCAGGATAAGGTAAGAGATTTTCGAATTACGGAAAGCCTCTAATCTTATCGTACTTTTCCCGCCATGTCCAGAGTTATCCTTCTTCGGCCACTTCCGTTGATCGAGGTTGAATGTTCAAAAAAGTTGCAACACCGCGAGTGAAAATTCGTTTGTGTAGGACTTTAATGTGATAATTACCGTCTGGGATGTATATATTCGTTAAGGATATTGATCGGACAAAACGAGGAATGTGTCACACTGAAGGGTAAGTGCAAGTTTTATTGATTTTCAATCAGTTGTTCCCACCATGTACCCCATACTCACTGACTGAAGTTGGCAACCTTTCGCTTCGCTCTATATGTCGAGATGCACATTGATAGTAAAATAGGAAATTGACGATTGATATATGTTATATTAGTACAAAATAGCAAAAAATAAATGGCCAAAACTGAAAAATGGATTATATATTATAAAAAGGGGGAGGGACCATAGGGGCCCAATATAGGGTCCTGTCCTCAAGCACCTGTGGATCTTACTATGCTGACCATTTTTGTTTTTACAAACTTCACTTCTATCTTCTATCAATTTCAATATATAAGACCAGAAGTAACGAAAAACTAAAAATTTTACGGAAAAGTGGCAATAACTCCAAGACGGGTAAACAGATAATCTCCAAAATTGCAGGCAGGTAGATCTCATCATGCTGATCATTTTTACCCTATTTCAAAATTTTGATATCTGTAATGGTTTTCGAGTAATTTGCAAAAAACAGCAATTAACCCCCATGTTCTATTTTTAGTAACAGCGGCCATGTTGTTTGGTCTATGGATATAAAAATCACAAACTTGAAAGAGCATACCCTGTTGATGATTCAGGCCAAGTTTGGTTAGTATTGGCCCAGTAGTTTCAGAGGAGAAGACCTTTGAATAAAAGTTAACGGACGGACGACGGACGGACAGACTCCGAATGATGGCAAAAGCTCACATGGCCTGTGGCCAGGTGAGCTAAAAATGAATAATCAACAATACTTTGTTATTTTTTTAAGGTTAAGTATTGACAAATTGTGAAAAAATAGCTCCAAAGTATAAAGGTGTCCGAGTTACAATCATTTATGTCCGACTCAATGTCAAGTTTAAAAATTTTACATTTTTCATGTATAAATCGGGTAAAACAAATTTTCTGGAGTCACTGAAGACAGAAAATGACCTATCAGGGACCGTACTTTTCTAAAGGACTTATTTTGATTGGTTAGAAATTGTGTTCTTCAAATTACAGTTGGTTAAAAATAAGTGTCCGACTCACGGTCAGTTAACCCTACTGTATCAGGTATGAAATTAGTAGTATGAAATTCTGTCAAAAGCACAGACAAGGGACTTGAAAGGTTACACTTCTCAGCAATCTACTGAGCGAAGGTTACAGTTAAACCACTCAGGCACTGACAGGGTTGGCTGTTGAGCATGCCTACATACAGGTAAAAATAAACTTGTAAGAACTTCTAGATAAAATATCTTGCATTCTGGCAAGGACTATACATTACATTCGTATATATAGTCCCTGATTCTGGATAAAGTTAAAAATATCAACCTTGCCGTTTGTGTTCCAAAAGGCGCTCCCTGATATTTCTTTTCAGCCATTGCTTGTATATCAGTAATAGGTATCTCTCGATTTGTCGTATGCTACATGGTCTTTTATTTACATTATTAAATGTCTATCTAATTTAGACGGGAACTGGAAGTCAAGTTGTCAGCGGGAACCGGTCACATGGCAACATGACGCATACTCTCGAATCCGAAATTTCACAAATAAATAAATTAAAAAGTGGAAAATACTAAACATAATTGACTATAGTGATGATTTTCATAGCTTAATTGTAAGGATTTTTGTCTTAAAAATATCAATTAACACCAATAAATGTTTTGGTTTCTCATCTGGTACCGCATATGATAAGAGACCAGATTTCCTCTTCTACATCGTATATTCCTCCTTTAAATAGAAGCACCTCCAACTAGCGGAGTAAAACTTTTAAAACTGCAGTCTTGGGTCAAAACAGAGACATATTGTCTCTGGTCAAAAGTATTCAGAATTTTGAAATTTTATAGTGCTTTTCATATTAAAACGGTCTTCATTTAAAAAATTCTGTAGATCTGATTTTTTGTCCGATTTTCATAAAAATTGCACCATTAAAAAAGAGCTGGACATTCAGTTTCCTCCTATAGGAGCTTTCGCCGTGACGTCACAGGCCTGAAAAAATTACCTTGGTTGGCAAGAAAACGTTGTCACTGATTAGGGCAGAGACATATAATTATACTATAACTAATCCTAGATTCTGATTATCGCAAAATATTCAACGAATGATCGAATAACGCAGTAATTCACGAATGCGCGCAGCGCATGAGTGAATTACAGCGTTTTTCGATCATGAGTTGAATATTTTCGATAATCAGAATCTAGAATTAGTTATTGTTTTTATTATATAGATCAGTTCTTGCATATTTAATGGTTTAATTTAAGATTCTTTTCATGAACTACGTTTTCGATGTTAATCCGCTGAGACGTTTACTTAACAACGACGTTGACAACGTCTATTGTGACGTCACTTCCTAGAGTGAAATTATGGAAAATAATTTCACAGTTAATTATCACTTTTAATTCACTGAGAAATTTCAATCTTTCACTGCAATCTATATAATAATTACAAATAATGTTATTATATATCTCTGATTAGGGTCATAAAATTGTCATTTTCAATTAACAAGTAAGAATTTGTTATTTGATATAAATTTATAATTCTTTTTTATCTTAATTACGGAATGGTTACACTTTTACAGGATGTAAAAAATAATATTTGTTTCAGTTTTAATGTGTTTAGAATTAGTATTTGTAAACCATATAAATTTTAAAAAATTCCACAATTTTGAAATGCACATGGAAAAATATTTGCTCATTTAAAAAAAAAGTAAATCGGTAGAAAAATATGAATATCCCAATGTTTAACATGCATTTTACAGATCCCAAATCGTGCATATAATAAAAAAGTTATCAACGATCAAAAATTCTATTCCAATGCTATATAGTGGTAATTTTTCAGCTTTGCCAACCAAAAATGCTAATTTGCATATGTAAATTAGATTTTGTGACATCACTAATTGGATTCACGGAAGCTCCTATAATTTGGTTTTGTAGTTTTCTAATATTGTCATGATATAAACACGAGTATAAATTTCGACGTCACAATTTACTTTATAATTAAAACAAGTTATGACCTCAGAAATTTCAAATTGTATTTAAATCATGACAATGAGCATTAACATCAAAACCAAAAATTATATGAAAATTATAGGAATAAACTGAATGTCCAGCTCTTTTAAATGGTACAACTTATATGAAAATTGGACAAAAAATAACATCCTGCCAGTTTGGTTAAAATATGAGGGACGAAAGGACTTTTTACGGGATCAGCCATTTAATTCAGCATGAATTCGGGATTAACGCTATACAGGATCCGGGATTGCGTTGTCATTGTTCAGGAATCGGGATTGAAAATTTTATTTTCTCAGGAATACAGGATTTGACAATTATTTCCTCGGGAATCCGGACCATACCCCCTCTTACCCACCCTCAAATATGACTTACAGTTGTGAAAGAGTACCAGATTAACAAACCAAATTAACAAATGAGCTATTTTGGCTCAGTGAACCTCTAAATTCTGTAAAATCATAATCTTATGTATCAGGTGCAAAACTAGATCAGCTGAAAATCATATCCTGCAAGTTTGTTTTGAAAGCATTGAAGGTTAACAAATGGAATTTAAAAATGAGCTATTTTGGCTCAGCCAACCTCTAAAATCTGTAAAAACAAGTGTGGACCCAAAACTCAAACTGACTAAATAAGAAAACTTAACATGTTCGCTGGACTGTGAAATTAGGGTAACTGAAAAAAGCAATATAACGGCCTTTCATGAAAAAATGTATCACCCAAAACCAAAATGATATTGTAATCAGTAACCTACCACTGATGGATAATGAAAAACCAAACATGTTCACTAGACCATGAAAATGAGGTCAAAGGCTAAAGCCAAATGGCAGGCTGTCATGTTCCATCTAAGACAAACCTACATAACAAATATTATTGACCTTACACAAAAAAATACTGGGAAACTTAATATGATCACTGGACTGTGAAATTGAGGTCAAAGACAAAAGCCATAAAGCAGACTATCATGTACAACCCAAGACCAACCTATATACCATCTATCATTGACCAACCACTTATAGTTACTGACAAACTAAACTAAGCACAAAACTTAACATGTTCATTGGACCATGAAATTGAGGTCACAGACAAGAGCCATATAGCAGATTATTATGTACTACTCAAGACTAACCTATATACCAAATATCATTGACCTACCACTTATAGTTACTGAGAAAATGACAGACCATACCCCCTCTAACCCACCCTCAAATATGACTTACAGTTGTGAAAGAGTTCCAGATTAACAAACCAAATTAACAAATGAGCTATTTTGGCTCAGTGCACCTCTAAATTCTGTAAAATCACAATCTTATGTATCAGGTCTAAAACTAGATCAGCTGAAAATCATATCCTGCAAGTTTGTTTTGAAAGCATTGAAGGTTAACAAATGGAATTTAAAAATGAACTATTTTGGCTCAGCCAACCTCTAAAATCTGTAAAAAACAAGTGTGGACCCAAAACTCAAACTGACTAAATCAGAAAACTTAACATGTTCGCTGGACTGTGAAATTAGGGTAACTGACAAAAGCAATATAACAGCCTTTCATGAAAAAATGTATCACCCAAAACCAAAATGATATTGTAATCAGTAACCTACCACTGATGGATAATGAAAAACCAAACATGTTCACTAGACCATGAAAATGAGGTCAAGGGCTAAAGCCAAATGGCAGGCTGTCATGTTCCATCTAAGACAAACCCACATAACAAATATTATTGACCTTACATAAAAAAATACTGGGAAACTTAATATGATCACTGGACCGTGAAATTGAGGTCAAAGACAAAAGCCATAAAGAAGACTATCATGTACAACCCAAGACCAACCTTTATACCATGTATCATTGACCAACCACTTATAGTTACTGACAAACTAAACTAAGCATAAAACTTAACATGTTCATTGGACCATGAAATTGAGGTCACAGACAAGAGCCATATAGCACACTGTTATGTACTACTCAAGGCAAACCTATATACCAAATATCATTGACCTACCTCTTATAGTTACTGAGAAAATGACATAATCACAAAACTTTAACATGAAAGTTTACTCCGTCACTGCCGTCATACTTTCTACGCATATGTCTCGCTTTCCCGCCTTTCGTCGCAGGCGAGACAAAACCTCACAAATTTAATGTATTAGATGCACAGCTAGACCAAGTGAACAACATAGCCTTCAAGTTTGGTTGGAATCTGACTTCCAGTTATGATGGAATTGAGCTATTTTGGCTCGATGAACCAGACTAAAATCTGTAAAATCAAAATTCTAAGTATCAGGTGTACAACTTGACCAGGTGAACAACATGTCCTGAAAACATGGGTTGGAATTGGACTTGCAGTTTCTGAAGAGTTGTGGATTCAAAATGCGACAGAAAACGCAGTACGACGCAGGAAGATGCCAGCGTAAGACGACAGATTGTAATTCTTATGTGGCAGCTCTCTTGCTTCAAATCACTAAAGGGATTAATTAAATTACAATATAAAAATCCATCATATAAAAACATGGTTTAATTCCTGATGAATATTACATAAATGACAGAAAAACATGATCGCCAATGAATGAAAATTCATACCCAATAATATGTTAGAATTTTGGTTAACTTAGACTTCCAGATATGCATTGCCGAAACTTTTTCCCCAATTCTCCTTGAAGATTTACACATCTCTATTCTTTCCCAATTAGCCTCTTTTAAAAAGAATAGAGGCTCACAGGAGCCTGGTATCACTCACCTGATCTTCATTTACCAGAAATAAGCCAGCACTATAACAAATATTCGGATGTGGAAGACATGATCTGGCTCATCGGATCCAAGGATTAATTACAACTGAGCAAGTGACAGGTTTCACCTGAGCCAGGAATTTTTTTTGGGGCTGCTTCGAGGGCCAGATTATTTTTTCTTTCCCAATTAGCCTCTTTTAAAAAGAATAGAGGTTCACAGGAGCCTGTAATCACTCACCTGATCTTCATTTACCAGAATTAAGCCAGCACTATAACAAATATTCGGATGTGGAAGACATGATCTGGCTCATTGGATCCAAGGGTTAATTACAACTAAGCAAGTGACAGGTTTCTCCTGAGCCAGGAATTTTTTTGGGGGCTGCTTCGAGGGCCAGATTATATTTTTCCAATATACTCCATACCACGGGTCTGGCCCATACAATACTATATTGATAGACTGGGTCCCACCTATATGTATACATATATACAAAAAACATCTATAAACAAAGCAACAACACAGAAATTCCCGACGTACTGGATCCGGAAGGATACACACTTTGTTAAAAAAAATAAAACAAACAATAGACGAAAGTGAACAGTACACAATTCATTCAGTTGATATTTCGACAACTATCCGTGTCTTTACCAAAACACAATAAAAACAAAAATAAAATCAAACAAAACTATGTACAAAAGTAAATCTAAACGAACTATTCAAAACTACATTCTGGACGCGGGTTAACACAAATGTAATACGAGATGAATGCCCGGAGGGGAAATGAAAAAAAAAATTGTCGGTAACTGTACATTGGTAAAAATATTTAACAAAATCAATAATTGAAGTAAATGGATGTTTCGTTAAGAATTATATCTGTAATTAGAAACGGTTTTTAAAATGTAACACATTTTGTTAAAAAAATTTTTAATAATCTCTAAAGAAATCAAGTCTTAATATTCAAGCTGGATTTGATTTTTTGCATCCAGAAACGTTCTTTTGCTTGTCGCTTTGTCTCATTCCAAGATTTATTTTGGTCAATGGCGACAACTTGCATGTCTGTCCAGCTATGTCCAATGCTGTTGCTGTTGCTGTAGCCTGTGCTAATTCTTTTTTCTGTATGTGATTACGGTGTAGATTAATGCGGAGATTTAGCGAGTTCTTTGTTTCACCGATATATTGTTGTTGACATACCGCACACGTTATCAAATAAATTACGTTTTCCGATTTACAGGACAAATTAGCAAAGATTTTGTAATTCTCGCCAGTTGCTGTGCTCTTGAACGTCGATGTAGTGGAACTGTGTTTGCACAAAAGACAACGTTTGTCTTTGCAGGTCTTAAATTGTCCTATTTCTGTTGATTTGAGTTTGGCTTTAACAAGTATATCCTTCAAGTTCTTGGGTTTGCGAAATGATATAAGTGGTGGTTCGGGGAAAAGTGTTTTGGTAAAGACACGGATAGTTGTCGAAATATCAACTGAATTAATTGTGTACTGTTCACTTTCGTCTATTGTTTGTTTTATTTTTTCTCACAAAGTGTGTATCCTTCCGGATCCAGTACGTCGGGAATTTCTGTGTTGTTGCTTTGTTTATAGATGTTTTTGCAATAGTTACAGCAACTGTATCTTTTGATCCACATAAATTCCTTTTTATAGTTTTATTTTATTCATTTTATTTATATTTATTATTTTTCTTTCAAATTTCTGATTTATTTGCTTTTGAAAAAAATATTTTTGACGTTCAATGTACATTGTATTACGACCTTACAATGGATCCTAAACAAATTTTCAATTCGTTGAAGAAAGATAGTAAAAAAGTTTCTTCTCTTAAACATCATTATCAAAACTATCAAACCTATTAATTTAACAACATAATTCCTAAAGGTCTTCAGCTTAAAGCGACGCATAACATCGGTCATACTTCACAGTATTTTAATGCTAAATGGAATACAACTTTAGATGTTTGTTCAAAAAAAAACTTTTAAGTCTTTTAAGAGACAATTCGTTAGGTCAAATTCAATTTCTTGAAAACAAAATTGTAAAAACAGAGACCTTCTCAAGAATTCATGTTCACCAACTGAGTTCTCCGTTTATTTGGGCAAATTATCTCACTTTATTAGCAAACACAATACTAATTTGGAAGCAAAAAAAGAGACGGAAATTTGAAAGAGACAACATCAAGCATGTTCTACCAATGTATGTACCTCTTGAAAACAACAAAGAACAAAAGAAAAGCAGAAACAGACGCTTTAAGAGGAGATAAACTAATGTTACAACTGATAAATCGCCTGTTTTGAATTTATCTACGACTCCGCTGTCAAAAGATGAAGAATCCCTGCTTTCTAAAGGACTCGGCTTCTGTCCAACACCAAGCCGTCTTAATACCAACACACTCAGGGACGACATGCACTCTTTCTTTAGGCGGTTGCGTTTAAAAGAATATTTTTCTAGTAGGGATGAAGAGGATGAAATTTCTGATCATTCTGATTCAGACACAGACTCAGAAAACTTTAGCATATTTAGAAAAAAGAGTACCTGGACACCCAAGTGCAGTAAATCAAAAGCCTTGGAATCATACATCGAAGCTGTCCAAGACGAAGTGGAACGCCAGCTACCACGTCAAAGACCCCGGGGGCCCCTATTTCTAATCTGTCACAAAATGAAAAAGAAGCTCTGCACAATCTTGAAAAAAGAGAAGACATCGTCATCAAAAAAGTAGACAAGGGGTCCACAGTAGTCGTTTAATATGAACACCGACGACTACATTAGCGAAGCCAACCGCCAGCTCTCCCAACCTGCATTTTATAAGAAAATAAAAAATGATCCTACCAAAAAATACAGCGAAGAAATCAAATCAGCTCTGCGATCCATGCTGGATAATGAAGAAATCGAGAAAGAAACATTTGATGGCCTCCTCCCTGAAAATCCAAGAGCTGGTTTGTTCTACCTCTTACCAAAAATCCACAAGGAAGCGATCCCAGGGCGCCCTATTGTTAACTGTATTGGTCACCCGACAGAAAAAAATTCTCATTTTTTGGACCTTCAGCTGCAACCCTTTGTTGAATCTCTCCCTTCCTTTATCAAAGACACTACCGATTATATAAATAAAACGCCATCTGAAAATCTCCCTCCTCATACACTCCTTGTAACTTTAGATGTGATATCTCTATATACAAACATTCCTCATGAAGAGGGAATAAACGCATGTCGAAAAGTATGGGATACTAGGGCTATTCAATCACCATCCACAGATTCCTTAGTTCATCTTCTGCGTCTTGTATTAGAACGTAACAACTTTGTTTTTAACAATGAAAATTTTCCTCAAGTTAATGGGACTGCTATGGGAACGCGAGTAGCTCCATCTTATGCCAATATATTCATGGGCGATTTAGAAAAGCGTATGCTCCAGGAAGCTCATTACAAGCCTTATAGTTGGTTCCGTTTCATTGATGACATTGAAATGAAATGGACAGATACTAGACAACATCTTGACGAATTTATCCAATTTTTAAACAGTTACCATCCATCGATTAAATTCACCGCCAACATATCGGAAATTTCAAATGTATTCCTCGACACTACTTCAACACTTGCCGACGGAAAAATAGGCTTTGATTTACACACTAAACCGACCGATACGCACGCATATCTGCTACCGAGCAGTTGTCATCCAAGACACTGTGTCGATGCAATCCCTTATAGTCTCTCCACCCGACTACGTCGGATATGTTCGGATGACCAAACATTCAACAAGAGGACTAAAGAACTAAAAGACCATTTAGTTAATAGGGGTTACAAAGCACACAAATTGCAAAAAACAATTGAAAAGGTTTCAACATTAGAACGCAAACAGTTGTTGCAATACAGGATTAAAAATAAAAGAAATTCGCGTATTCCATTCGTTACGACCTTCCATCCGCAACTCCCAGATTTGTCAGCTATCACACGTGAATGCATGAAAGTCCTGCATGTGTCACCTAAAATGAAAGCCCTTTTCCCCGAACCACCACTTATATCATTTCGCAGATACTTGTTAAAGCCAAACTCAAATCAACAGAAATAGGACAATTTAAGACCTGCAAAGACAAACGTTGTCTTTTGTGCAAACACAGTTTCACTACATCGACGTTCAAGAGCACAGCAACTGGCGAGAATTACAAAATCTTTGCTAATTTGTCCTGTAAATCGGAAAACGTAATTTATTTGATAACGTGTGCGGTATGTCAACAACAATATATCGGTGAAACAAAGAACTCGCTAAATCTCCGCATTAATCTACACCGTAATCACATACAGAAAAAAGAATTAGCACAGGCTACAGCTGTCCATTTCAACAGCATTGGACATAGCTGGACAGACATGCAAGTTGTCGCCATTGACCAAAATAAATCTTGGAATGAGACAAAGCGACAAGCAAAAGAACGTTTCTGGATGCAAAAAATCAAATCCAGCTTGAATATTAAGACTTGATTTCTTTAGAGATGATTGAAAATTTTTTTAACAAACTGAAATTTGTTATATTTTAAAAACCGTTTCTTATTACAGATATAATTCTTAACGAAACATCCATTTACTTCAATTATTGATTTTGTTAAATATTTTTACCAATGAACAGTTACCGACAATTTTTTTTCCATTTTCCCTCTGGGCATTCATCTCGTATTACATTTGTGTTAACCAGCGTCCAGAATGTAGTTTTGAGTAGTTCATTTAGATGTACTTTTGTACATAGTTTTTGTTTGATTTTATTTTTGTTTTTATTGTGTTTTGATAAAGACACGGATAATTGCCGAAATATCAACTGAATTAATTGTGTACTATTAACTTTCGTCTATTGTTTGTTTTACATATATACATATGTAACGTTCAGGGGGTCACCGACTTCCTACACGCCAGATGGTACTACTGTACCCGCGGATCCGTACAAAGGTTATTTCCCTGGATTTGCTGTGAGTGTCCCCTAAGGTTAAATGGTAGCGTATTTATTAACTGTATTGATATCCCTGGCGTGTGTATTGGGCCATTGGACAACGATCTGGCTAAAGGTATCTTTGGTATTGATAATTGTGTTAGGTATGATATGTAACTAGTGACACTTGGACCTTATGCAGAGCCAAGCAGTCACCAGCACAAAGGTGCCACTTGTCAGGGCCTCCTTGTCTTGACCTATTAGTACAAAGAATATGTTGGTCTATTTCTTATCCAGAAATAGCCAACAACTCTTTAAATAGCTTATATTTAATTAAAACTATATATCAATTACCTTTCGCTAACTATTTTTCGGTGTTGCCGAAGTGAGCCCTTATTCAGAACTGATGAAACCTGTGAAATCATCTGCTTTTATACTAAAATCTGGACTAGTCTTTTATTGCAAACACCCCTCATGGATCAGTCTATATTTATAATAATCATAATTATCCAAACGTTTGCATAAACTAAGTATAACCTATCTCTTTAAAGCTTCTGACAGCACGTGTAATAAGGTATCAAACTCTGAAGATATCTATAATTAACCATTGGAAATATGTAAACAATGAAAGTGAAAGTGGACATCGCAACTTAAGAACGTCCTACTGCTTGACTATACAATTTAATACAAATGAATACCATATTTTCCAGACATCTCTATTAACTCAAGAAAGCTTTGAAGCGATTACTTATTTATTTCCTACAAATCGTGTCACTGGTATTGTTTCTATAGGTACAACAACACACAAGGGAACGAACTATTTACCAATACAAATTGAACTTCGTCACACATATATATGTATAGGGCCCAGTCTATCAATATTGTATGTTACCGGCCCCTGTGCTCCATACTAGAAAAAATCGTTGAGCAAGGCTTTTTTCTAATGGGCAGCGTGAAGGCCAATTTTTTTTTTCATCCCAGGTGCTGGTCAGAAAATTTTTTGTGCAAAAATCGGGTCTAGAAATTTTTTATAAAAAATCCAAGGCCAACCCCTGAAAAATCCAATGGTCCGTGCCTAATCTGAAGAAACATTTTTAGAAAAAGAGATATTCCCTCTGCAAGAAATTTTAAAATAACAAATTAATAAAGGGCTACGCCGAGCACAGCATAATACGACCGCAGCATTTCGACCACTGAAATTTGAGCAAGGGTATTTTAAAGTTAATATGGACACAGTAAAGAGCTTGACACAGTAATTGGTAAAAAAAAATCGGTAGCTGGACACAAAGTAGGCCTAAGGAACATAAAAATAAGTCCTTTTAATCTATTAAAGCTCGGAAACAGTAAGAGTTACACAAAATCTGCACTACCAAAAGCTTACAAGAAGAAGAATCCAAAGAAAAAAATTCCATTGAAATCCGACAAAAAATAAAGATTTTGAATATTTTTAAAAAATTGCAATTTTGGCCCCTTTGACCCCTTTTAGCTCAGAAACGGTAAGAGATACGCAAGATCTGTTGACATACTACCAAAAGCTTAAAACAAGAGGAATATTCCAAAGAAAAAAATCCCATTGAAATCTGATGACAAATAAAGATTTTACATTTTTTGAAAAATTGCGATTTTGGCCCCTTTGACCCTAACCGCTAAAAAACGGTAAGAGATATGCTAAATCTGTTGATGTAATACTGAAAGCTTACAACAAGAAGAATCCAAAGAAAAAAATGAGTCAAAGACTCAAATGGCCTGGTTGCGTTTTGGTGCTTCTAGCTATGAAGTGTTGGTTTCCTAATGGGTCTTTGTATAGAATATGTTGAAAATATTGATAAAAAATAACTAAGTTAAAAGGTCTGAAAAAAAATACTGGAAATAATTCCATAAAGTCAGATGCACAATTTCAAAATATATAGAAACATTCTGTTAAGTTTCAAAAGTAAGAGATATTAACTGTAGGAGGAGTTGATTTCACAAAATAGGTACCCTTTGTTGAAAATGTTGATAAAAAATGACTAAGTTCCAAAATCCGTAAAAATAGGAAAAAAATTTACAAATAATTCCAAAAAGGGAGAGATGCTCATCTTCAAAATATATAGAAACATTCTGTGAAGTTTCAAAAGTAAGAGATAATAACTGTAGGAGGAGTTGATTTCACAAAACAGATACCCTTTGTTGAAAATGTCAATAAAAATGACTAAGTTCCAAAGTCCGTAAAACTAGGAAAAAATTTTCAAAATAATTCCAAAAAGGGAGGTGCACATCTACAAAATATATAGAAACATTTTGTGAAGTTTCAAAAATGTAGGTTAAAAACTGTAGAAGGAGTTGATTTCACAAAATAGGTATCCTTTGTTGAAAATGTCGATAAAAAATGTCTAAGTTTCAAAGTCCGTAAAACTAGGAAACAATTTCAAAATAATTCCAAAAAGGGAGGTGCACATCTACAATATATATAGAAACATTTTGTGAAGTTTCAAAAATGTAGGTTGAAACTGTAGGAGGAGTTGATTTCACAAAATAGGTACCCTTTGTTGAAAATGTCGATAATAAATGTCTAAGTTCCAAAGTCCCGAAAAATGTGGAAAATGTAGTTAAATAATTCCATAAAGTCAGGTGCACATCTTCAATATATATATAAACACTCTGTGAAGTTTCATAGATCTGGGTTGAAAACTGTAGGAGGAGTTGATTTCACAAAATAGGTATCCTATTTTCCCCGCCAACCGCCCGCCCGACATCCACCATACTATAAGCCGGATTTGCACTCCGTGCAACCCGGCCAAAAATCCAATCAAAATCTATAAAAAATATAAATTTTAGGTAATATGCGCATTTGCAATTTTGGCCCTTTTGGACCCTTATAGCTCTGAAAAGAAACAAATTATCAAAAATCTAACGTTCATACACTATGTTAATTTTTCATCAGGAACTCATTGCAACAAGACCATTTACATGTCTGGACCTGCGTCACCGTCACTCATGTTCAACTTAGAAAGTGTTTTTTTTTCAATGTAACAGAATGACATGTATAGGTTTACCAATTCAAACAAGTATTCATTTACCTTATTACCAAAAATTCTTCAAATGCAAGTTATAATTGAGATTATATTAAGTTCAACCCTATTGTAATAGACAAAAAAGAAGAAAAAAGCCAAAACTAAATGTACAAAGTTGAACAAAGCATAAAATGAAAATAGTCCATACCACTTCAGCAAAGGTGAAAACCATACCTGAGTTTCAAATAAACACATACTTTGAATCTTTATGAGAAAATATATGAGTAGTATATAGGGATTCAGGTCGGATTTGACGAGGTGGTGCGAGGTGGTGCCGGAAGTGACGTCACCGGAAGTGACGTAGACCGGAAATGACGTGATAGAAGTCACGTGACCGGAAGCGGAAGTCATGTGACCGATGTATGACATGTCAACATTGCGCATGCGCAACCGGAAGTGGCCCTTTTGAAGCCCTAGTCGGCCATTCTGACCGGAAATGACGTGTTGTTCCAACACGTCATCCCGTAGGGGTGTTGTATGACCTTACTACAATGTAAATGCGCGACCGGAAGTGGGCGTAGCCCCAGTTGTAAACCGGAAGTGGGTGTGTATCTACTGTAAGTAGCCATGTTGATAGGTAATGACGTGTTGAAACAACACGTGACCCCGCAGGGGTCACGGTTGACCTTACTACAGTGTACATGCGCGACCGGAAGTGGGAGTAGCCCCAGATGTACACCAGAAGTGGGGTATGTTCCCAAGTCGGAACGACTCGGACATGGTCTTTCGGATGTCTTTATATGTTTTTACCCCTTTTTCAATGGTATTCTTTATATTTTCTGTCATTTCCTTCCTTATCCCACCGTTTTTTAGTGTTTATATACCTTTTCAACCCCTTTTAAGTATTGTTCTTGGTATTTTCTCTCTTTTTCATCCAATTCTTAAACTGATTTCCTTTTTCCCGCCATATTTCTATAGTGTCGTCTGCTATTGCCATTTTGTTTTCTTGCTTTAATAATTATCTCCCTTTTTCATCCAATTCTTAGAGTGATTTCCCTTTTCCCGCCCATTTTCTATAGTGTCGTCTGCTATAGCCAATTCATTATTGTGTCCCCCTTTTGTACCTCATTATCTCCCTTTTTCATCCAATTCTTAGAGTGATTTCCCTTTTCCCGCCCATTTTCTATAGTGTCGTCTGCTATAGCCATTTTGTTTTCTTGTTTTACTAATTATCTCCCTTTTTCATCCAATTCTTAGAGTTATTTCCCTTTTCCCGCCTAATTTCTATAGTATCGTCTGCTATTGCCAATTCATTATTATTTCCTATTATATTACCTAATTATCTCCCTTTTTCATCCAATTCTTAGAGTGATTTCCCCTTTCCCGCCATATTTCTATACTATCGTCTGCTAGTTTTAGATCCATTTTTAACAGTCTTAGAGTTATTTCCCCTTTCCCGCCTTATTTTTTATTGTGTTGCCTACTATTTTGAGATTTTCCGCCAAATTATCCCCCTTTTTCTGTTGCCATGGTAATATCCCTCCCATTTGCCCCTCCTTTTAACCTTTGTATCTATTTTATATATGTTTGAGACATTCCCCATGTATTTCAGCCATTTTGAGATGGTCCCGCTATTTTGTCCGCCATCTTGACCGGAAGTGCGGACGTAAGAGAAGACACCCCCTGAATTGACCAATCAGGAATTTTGTACATGCTCAATCCACCTGCGCAGAAAAACTGCAAACCGGAAGTGCGGCCCTGAGCGAAGACACCCGGTGTCTTCTATCACGTCCGCGTCCAAAGTATATATACAGTGTACTAGAGCTCAGTATCGTTCTGCCCATTGGAAGGAACAGTCACCATGTTCTCCTGCGAGACGTGTGCAAAGCAGTTTACAGAGAAGA
>MJUU01008630.1:68362-81128 GCA_002080025.1 Modiolus philippinarum | reverse complement strand
AATGAATTTAATGAAAAAATGACTAAGTTCAACAATGCATAAATTCAACAATTTTTATCCAAATCTCACCAAAAAGGGAGGTGCACATCTTCAATGTGCTCAGAACAACTGTGCAAAGTTTCAAAAGCATCAGGTATAAGGTGTCAGAGTTTCAGATTACACAAACTCAGTACCGTAATCTTAATATCTGATGAAAAAAGGACTAAGTTCAACGATGGATAAATTCAACAATTATTTTCCAAATCTCACCAAAAGGGGAGGTGCACATCTTCAATGTGTTCAGATCAACTGTGCAAAGTTTCAAAAGCATCAGGTATAAGGTGTCAGAGTTTCAGATTACACAAACTCAGTACCGTAATGTTAAAATTTGATGAAAAAATGACTAAGTTCAACGATGGATAAATTCCACAATTTTTTTCCAAATCTCACCAAAATGGAATGTGCACATCTTCATTGTGTCCAGAACAACTGTGCAAAGTTTCAACAGTATCGGGTTAAAGGTGTCTGAGTTTCAGATTACACAAAATTGGTACCCCCAAAGCGTGACGGACGGACGGACGGACGGAGTCGGGCGGCTCCTAGACCTGCGGTCACCGTTGGTGACGCAGGTAAAAAACTGTATCTAAATCGGACAAAAAGTAAGAAATTAATTTTTCTGAGATTTGTCCCTTTTGGGACCCATTTATCTCTTGAACGGTACATCCGACGTGAAATCTGTTGACATACATCAGATTGGAAATTTTCTCAGGAGTACACAGAAAGAAACCCCATAAAATTCTGATAAATAATAAAGATTCTACAGCCCAATATATGAAAACACCCAATTTGTCCCTTTTTGGCCCCTTTTTTCAAAACGGAGGGCCACAATATTAAAAACATATCCAAGCCTTCCTTTTGTTCAAAGGAAAATTGTGTTAAAATTTAGCAAGGATTGATAAACTGGAACTTAAGTTATTGACCAAAAAACAGAAGTGTCTACAGACGACGACAACAACGACGATGACCATGACGATGACGACAGCACCATATCATTATACGACCTCAAAATTTTTGCGGTCGTATAGAAAACTAGAAAGACTGTAAACAAAGCTCACTTAAAAACACCCTACTATCTTCCCTCATTTGTTTGCAAAAAAACAAAACAAAAAGTAAAAGTCAAATTATCTCCCCTTTATGGTGTTGGAAATAATTATATATTCCTTCATACATATCTGCATATAGTGTCATTCCTTTATGTACTTTTTCACAAAAATCCTTCCAGTGTCTTTAAGGATAGTTGCACTTACGAGGTAATTTTTGGAGGAGGAATCAATGAACAGTCCAAAATCACATTAACTCCCCTTTGCCTTGTTGACAAATATTATATTCTGTCACGCTTTAAGTACCTTCATGTTGTGTCATTTCATTGTGTAGTTTTTCATCAAAAAATCATTCCATTATATGATTTAAAAGGAGTTGTGCTTACAAGATGATATTTGCAGGAGTCAATGGAAAGACAAATGATATCCCTTATATAGTGTTGGAGAATAATAATATTCCTTCAAGCAAATAGTTGTGTAAATTTTCATAAAAATCATTTTTTAGTGGAAGGAAAGTTGTTCTTCTGATTTAATATCTCCATGGTGTCTGACAAAATATAAATCTGCTCATTGTGACCTTCCTTTGTAAATTTACCTCAAAATCCTTTCAATGGATTTAAAGGAGTGAGATCTTTGCAGAAGAAGTTTCAAAATCAAATTATCACCCTTTTGTGGTTATATTCCTTCATGCACATCCTTCCTTTGTGAAAATTTTCATCAAATCCTTTGGTAGCTTCATATGAGTTGCGCTTTTAAACTAGATCAAGCGTGTGAAAACTGGTGTTGTTGGAAGGGGCCCAGCAAATTTCAATCCTGAAACTTTGGACAAAAGTGAAATTGAAATAAGTGTGGACTCAAATTCTATCTGACACACTAATGTGTAAACTTTATACAGTAATTTGCTGGACACGGTGATTTTCTGAAGCTTTACCAAATCATATAATTATTTTTGCTTCATGACTAAATATTAAAATTATTCCCACTAATACAAGTCAAGGAATCTATGAAGAAATTTTTTCACATTTTAAATTTGCTGTTTCAGAAACTAAAGCATTGTGGGCAGAGTGTACACCAAAATATTTTGATTGGTGTATAAAGTAAATAACATAACGTCATTGGTTGAAAATCGATTGTTTGTACACCAAAAATTCAAATCCAGTCAATATACCCACAATTCATCAGTTTCTGGAACATCAACAAAGCAGCTGACTGACATTTGCAAGCTGTAGATCAAATTTTAAATACTGACACATGCAAAGGAATCTTTGATGAAAATTTGGTTTTTACAATGTAGTTAAAAATCAAAGTATGGGCAAATAAAGAGTAGTCTTGCCACAAACCTGAAAATGACTTACACAATACAACTCATCCTTTCCAAACTTCAGACTAAAATTTAAATCATTTGCTTTGATAAAGCCAAGAAATCTTTGGCAAAAATTTGGTTCACAGTATCAGCACATGTTTTAATCATGCATCAAACCTGGAAATCTCTAACACTATACAACTCATCATTGCCAATCTTCAGACAAAAATTTTTAATTATTACCAATGAAATTAGATTTAATTTATAATTAAGTCAATGTATTGGCAAACAGGCAGTAGTTGAATGACAAACATAAAAATGGCTTGCACAATCATCATTTCAAATCTTAAGACCAAGTTTCAAATTGTTCTGTCAGATAAATACAGAATATAGGACATTTTATTTTTGATAAAGACTTTATTAGCCCAGTATCAAGCAAGCCATTTAGGGCGAGCTTGATGCATTATGCAGTGATGGTGCATTACATGACACCCAGCTAAGTTTCACAAAATTTCAAGGGGCAAACTCCTGAACCCCTTGGACTTCTGAGCTGAAATTGAACTTGACCAGAGTTTTGAGGTAAACAATTTACATAAGCAGTTTGACGACTATTATTTCATTCACAAGTTATCAGTCAGAAACCTTATTTGGACAGACAGACAAGATGGACAGACAGACAGATGGACACATGACTGAGGGTATCACATACTACTTCACGACTATCTATAGCATGGTATAATAAATATTCTACAGCCAAAAGTGTAAGCACATACTAATTTATTATATTTTTTTTCTGGAAAAACAATGACTATTCTTACACTTATAACGAGCAACACACTTATTTGTTATAAAATTTATTGTAAGGTGTAAATAAAAAAATATACATATAAATATAAAAAGATAATCAATATCAGTATAAAAATTAACAGGTAAGGCCAAACAAAAAAATCCTTGATTTCCAACACCAAAACACCCACATCTTCATCTTTCTAATACAGTGAAACCTGTCTAAACTGAACCCATTTGGGACTGAAGAATTTGTTTGGTTTAGACAGGTGTTCGGTTTATACAGGTTCAAAATATAAAGAAATTGATTGAAAAGGTCCTCACATTGTGTTTGGTTTAAACAGGTTTCGGTTTAGTCAGGGTTCAATTTAGACAGGTTTCACTGTATTTTTGTAGTCTTGTTATATAGACTTCCTAGTTTCATTTTAATCAACGTTTTCATCACACTTTTGAATTTTTTTCTGGTCGGCAGTCAGAAAAAATGCCAAAGTCCTATCAAAACCTGGAATATAATGAACATACGGAGGCTTATATTATAAGACTACAAGCCATCCAAAACAGGTGAAAGAGAACTCAGGATTTTTTTATTCTGGTCTAAATTCATCACAGAGGATAAATAATCTTAAACTATCACATATAATTCATTTTTATTACATCTTGAAACATTGAATTCTGATTTCTTTCAATCAATATGAAAAAATTATATATTTGAGGGTGATCATATCCATTAGAATGAGGTCAACGTATAGTAGATCCTATTATAACAGTGAAAATATCAAACAAACTGGATTGTCTCTGGCTAATAAACTATCAAAAAAATATTGAATGAATTTGAATCTAGAGAATGTGTCTATAAGACACAGATGCCTCGCCTATAAATTTATCACAGAGATTTACCCAAGTCAATCATTCATAAAATTAGTTCCTTGTTTCAGAATTGTGATGAAATGCAAAATTTAACCAAAGTCATTCAACCACAGAATGTAGGTCATGGACACCCAATTTTTGGTGAAATGCGCAGATCACTTTTAGATGAATCTTACAGTGAAATATCATGATGCTACAATACATAGTAGTTGAAAAATAAGACTTAAAGGCAAAACTTAACCGAAGTCACTGAAGTGTAAAATATAGGTCAAAGCCACCTAATTGTCAATGATTTGGTTAGTAATCATCAAGGCAATTAATTTGATAAAACGTCATTGTCCTATAATGTGTAGTTGTTGAGAAATGGACTTTAACACAAAACTTAACCAAAGTCACTGAAGCGTAAAATGTAGGTCAAAGCCACCTACCTAATTGTTAATGATTTGGGTAGTACTGATCAAGGCAATGAATTTGATGAAACATCATTGTCCTATAATGTGTAGTTGTTGAGAAATGGACTGAAATGCAAAACTTAACCAAAGTCATTGAAGCGTAAAATGTAGGTCAAAGCCACCTAATTGTCAATGATTTGGGTAGTACTCATCAAGGCAATCAATTTGATGAAACATCATTGTTCTATAATGTGTAGTTGTTGATAAATGGACTTTAACACAAAACTTAATCAAAGTCACTGAAGCGTAAAATGTAGGTCAAAGCCACCTAATTGTCAATGATTTGGGTTGTACTAATCAAGGCAATTAATTTGATGAAACATCTTTGTCCTATAATGTGTAGTTGTTGAGAAATGGACTTTAACACAAAACTTAACCAGAGTCACTCAAGCATGAAATGTAGGTCAAAGAGTTGAACTACCTAGTGAACTCTGTAGTACTATCAAATATCTACCTACTGGCCTACTATTATTGTTCTACCTTTTAAAGTTTCTGAGAAATGAACTTAAACGCAAAACTTAACCAGACGTACGGATGGATGGACGGACAAGGGTAACACTATATGCCCCTTCCACATTCGTGGGCGGGGCATAAACAAATCTGAAATGTTTTTAAATGCATTTAATTGAGATGCATGAAAAAGAAAACTCTCTACAATTCGAACAATTTGCATGAGTTTGAAAACTGATATGTATATTATCTTAACTATTGGTAATTTGTATGAGTTTCCTTTGATCTCAAGAAGCAAATATTTTTCAGTATTTGCTACTACCCGAATACGAAAAAATATTGGCAAAAAGTAATTAAGGCAATGCCTACTTTGTTAATCAGAATCAATGAAAATAAAGAAATATACATCTATAGAGACTCTTACCGGATCGTACAAATTCTTTTACTAATCAATACTAGTCAATTTCACGATTTGTTGAAAATTAACATTAATTTTTAAAATTTGTTCTATTGAATGATTTAGTTAATAAATGATAAAAAGAATAAAGGAAGTTTTGTTTTTGATACCAGAAATATTGACTCCAATAATGGACTCGCCCACACTCGTCCATTATTGTTCGCCAATATTTCTTGTATCAAAAACAAAACTTCCTTTATTCTATATTTATATCTACTGAACAAGAAAATAACAAAAGATTACAATGATAGATGAACCATTCTCTAATTTTACCTGTAGATCTATTGCAATTGTTAAAACTAGTTATCCAAACCTTACAGGTAAACTGATACATACTGAATACATCTTAAAAACAGCTCCCCATCTCATCTGACAAGTTCAGTTACTTACCAAATGCCATCAAACAGATCAAATTCTTGGATGAGGCACAAACATCCCAAACGCATCTTTTAAAAGGGACCATCGAAGGACTATTGTGTCCAAGTTTTGTTCTAATTGTTTATGTAGCTTTAGAGGAGAAGATCTTTGAATGCTTTCCCATTATGTTCAATGTTCAACTATATTCCCTGCTGGTGGCCATCACGGCTCTGATGCGGACTTGCCCGACATATTTTTTAAAGGGGACGAACCAAGGGTAGTTGTGAAAAAATATAGTTCCAATTGGTCAAGTAGTTTTAGAGGAGAAGATCTTTGAAAGCATTTCCCATAGCTAGGGGCCAATATTAAACTAAGTTCCCCCCTGGCAGCCATCTTCGATGAGATGCGGGCATGTAAGACATGACGATAAAATGTAGTCCTTGACATGATAAACATTTCTGCATCTTAAACTTAACCTCTATCTCAATTCATTTTTGAAATATAAGGCAAAATGTATAAAATTATAAAATTTGACAAATAAAGGGGAATAACTCCTAAACGGGGTATTTAGATTTTCTTCAAAATTTCCAGGTGGGTAGATCTTAATATGCTTAACATTTCTGCAATTCAAAGTTGACCTTTATCTGTTATAGTTTTTTTTTATTTTTTAGAAAAAAAAAATTATTAAAATTTTGAAAATTTTACAGAAAAACGGCAATAACTCCAAAACAGGTATTCAGATTTCCTTCAGCATTGCAAGGCAGGTAGATCTTGACATGCTGATCACTTTTACTCGGTAACATATCTGCAATGATTTTTGAGTTATTTGCAAAAAAAATTAAAAAAACAGCAGTTTACCCCTATGTGCTATTTTTAGTAATGGTAGCCATTTTGTTTGGTTCTCAAACTTATCAAACACAATTTTGAATCTAGATACCTTTGTTATGATTAAGACAAATGTTGGTTAAAATTGGCTCAATGGTTTCAGAGAAGATTTTTGAATTTGTTCCCACTGGATTCAATGTTAAACAATGTTTCCCGCTGGTGGCATCTTGGATCTGATACGGACTTGCCAAACATACTTTTTTAACGGGACCATCTTAGGACATTTGTGACCTAGTAGGGTTCCAAATGGCCAAGTAATTTCAGACAAGAAGATCTTTGAATGTGTTTTCCCATATGTTGTCCAATGTTAAACCAAGTTCCCCACTGGCGGCCATCTTGGATGAGGTGCAGGCACGTCAGACAACTTCCATCATGAAGATAAAATGAAATCCTTGACATGCTGCACATTTTTGTATCTAAAACTTAACCTCTATTTCAAACTGTTTTTAAAATACAAGACAAAATGTATAACATAGGTAATCAACGATTACAAAGTTCGCCTCGTATGGCACATGGACACAGAAACCCTATTTGGCCAGGGTGCTCATTTACCATAACTTATGCATGTATACAAAGGCTAGATGATCTTACCATGTACAGTAACCAAAACCTGAATTCGGAAATAAACGGTAAAGTGACCTAATTTTGCCTGAATGCTGACCTACCCCCAAAGATGCATGCACATGCAAGGTTAGATGATCCTACCATGTACAGTTACTTAGATCTGAACTCGGACATAAACTTGAATGTAAGTCAATCATGCAGAAAATATAGGTCAAAGTGACCAAATTTTGCCTGGATGCTGACCTACCCCCAAAGATGCATGCACATGCAATGTTAGATGATCCTACCATGTACAGTTACTTAGATCTGCACTCAGACGTAAACTTGAATGTAAGTCAATCATGCGGAAAATATAGGTCAAAGTGACCTAATTTTGCCTGGATGCTGACCTACCGCCAAAGATGCATGCAGATGCAAGGTTAGATGATGGTACCATGTACAGTTACTTAGATCTGAACTCGGACGTAAACTTGAATGTAAGTCAATCATGGGGAAAATATAGGTCAAAGTGACCTAATTTTGCCTGGATGCTGACCTACACCTAAAGATGCATGCACATGCAAGTTAGATGATTGTACCATGTACAGTTACTTAGATCTGAACTCGGACATAAATTGAATGTCTGAACTCGGATGTTAACTTGAATGTAAGTCGATCATGCAGAAAGTATAGGTCAAAGTGACCTAATTTTGGCTGGATGCTGACCTACCCCCAAAGATGCACGCACATGCAAGGTAAGATAATCCTACCATGTACAGTTACTGAGATATCAACTTGGACCTAAAATTAAATGAAAGCCAGTCAAGCGGAAAATATAGGTCAAAAAGACCTACTTTTCCTGGAGGCTGTGAGTTAGCCCAAGATGCATCTGTACACAAGGTTTGATGACCCTACCCTTCATAGTCACCAAGATATATACCTAAATGCAGACGCGGACGCCACAGGTACTCAAATAGTCCCCCTCAACTTCGTTGAGGCGAACTAAAAATTATAAAAATTTGAACAAGAAAGGGCAATAACTCCCATATGGGTATTCAGATTTTCTTCAAAATTTCCAGGAGGGTAGATCTTGATATGCTGAACATTATGGCAAAAAAAGGTTGACCTTTATCTATTATAGTTTTTTTTTTATAAAAAAAACAGGTAATCAATGATTACAAAGTTTGTCTCGTTATGGCACATTGTCAGAGATACATGCATATGCAAGTTTACATGAATTTTGCCTGGATGCTGACCTACACCTAAAGATGCATGCACATGCAAGTTAGATGATTGTACCATGTACAGTGACAGAGATCTGAACTCTTCAGAAATTTGGATGTAAGTCAATCAAGCAGAAAATATAGGTCAAAGTGACCTAATTTTGCCTGGATGCTGACCTTCCATCAGAGATGCATGCATATGCAAGGTTACATGTTCCTAACATGTATAGTGACAGAGGTTGGAATGCGGACCTAAACTTGAATGAAAGTCATTCAAGCAGAAAATATAGGTCAAAGTGACCTAATTTTGCCTGGATACTGACCTACCATCAGAGATGCATGCATATGCAAGGTTACATGATCCTAACATGTATAGTGACTCAGATCTGAACTTGTACATAAACTTATATGTAAGTTATCCAAGCGGAAAATATAGGTCAAAGTGACCTAATTTTGCCTGGATACTGACCTACCATCAGAGATGCATGCATATGCAAGGTTACATGATCCTACCATGTATAGTGACTGAGATCTGAACTCGGATGTAAACTTGAATGTTAGTTTTTCAAGCGGAAAATATAGGTCAAAGTGACCTAATTTTGCCTGGATGCTGACCTACCATCTGAAATGCATGCATATGCAAGGTTATTGCATAAAATTTTTAAAATTTTGTGGAAAAAGGGCAATAACTTCAAAATGGGTGGTTAGATTTTCTTCAAAACTGTAGGGCAGGTAGATCTTTTCATGCTGAATACTTTTACACCAGTCAGGTTTTTGATATCTATAACTGTTTTTGAGTCATTTGCCAAAAACAGCAATTTACCCCTATGTGCTATTTTTAGTAACGACAGCCATGTTGTTTGGTCCCCAGACTAATAAAACACAATTTTGAATCTATATACCCTGGTGATGATTAACGCGAAGTTTGGATAAAATTGGCTTGGTGGTTTCAGAGGAGAAGATTTTTGAAAAAGTTTATGACGGACTGACAGACAACTGATGACGGACACCAATGGACGCCAAGTGATGGCAATAGCTCACAAGACCCTTTGAGTCGGGTGAGCTAAAATGTACAGTCAGGTTCTATAAAACTAACACTTCTATTACAATTTTTAAATTTGTAGGGATAGCTAATTATTATGAACAAATCAACAGATCTATTGGTAAAGTCACAGGTTTTCTGCAGGAAATTCATTTTGTATGTTGTTTACACAAACTGTTTCTAAAATGCTTTGTGAACGGTGGCATTATAATTTGTTTGCACAGAAAACAGAAATT
The DNA here is from genome assembly GCA_002080025.1 of Modiolus philippinarum. Taxonomy (NCBI): domain Eukaryota; kingdom Metazoa; phylum Mollusca; class Bivalvia; order Mytilida; family Modiolidae; genus Modiolus; species Modiolus philippinarum. The sequence goes on along the minus strand of MJUU01008630.1, from coordinate 71,448 downwards.
AGTTTTACAATTCCAGCATTTCATATGATTGTTTCTAATTATTGGGTCTCTTAAGTTTCTTTGTTGACATCTTGGACACCGAATGACATTTCTTTGTGCTGCCTCTCCACCAACAAATATCTGATGTTCAATATCCTGAATTTGCTGAAGATATATGAAATAAATCTCTGTAAATTATTTTAAATAAAGTGATGAATGATAGTAATGTATTATAAAGCCTTACAATTTGAAGCTGAAAAATTGGTCAAAATGATGTTTTGATAAATATCATTAATTACATGTTAGTTCCATAGTGGTGTTGTTGCTCATTATTATATGAAATTTTATTTGTTCAGTATCATCGAGAAATTTACATCAGCATATGTTTCTTCACATGCAAATCTGATTAAACAATAAAAATATGAGGTAATCTGCACATTTTTCAAATTTTGGCCCTGTTTGGCCCCTCTTTGCTCAGAGGGGAAATGAATTATCAAAAATCTGGTTAAGTTTCAATAAGGAATTCATTGGAAAAAAACTGCTTCTAAATTTAAAAATAAAATTTTGAGATATGTGTCTAGATGGGAAATTGCCTCAGGAGCACACTGAAAGAAAACCCATGAAGATGTGATAAATTATAAATTTTCTACAGCCAAATATATGAAAACAACCAATATGACCCTATTTTGCCTTTATAAAAAAAAATTGTAAAGGTTCCGCAGAACCTAGTGTCTTGCCTACTCATTCCACTGTCGTTATTATTTGGCCTATATTAAGATGTGGTTGCTAAGTAGAATTCCAAAAAACAAACAGTCTTTGAGAGTTTCAGGAAATTTCACGAAATTGGAATAAAAAATTTTAGAAATCAAACCATTGAAAATATTTGTTTTTTATTCAAATTCAGTCAAAAAGCATGGTTGCTAACAAGAATTCCTAAAAATTGCTGGTCTTTGAGAGTTTCAGGAAATATAGTATAATTGGAAATATATTTTTTAATTCAAAGTTTTCAGAATAATGTCTCCTATGACAAAAAGGCTAAAATAGTATGCAAAAATTTCAAAAATTGTTAGTCTTTGACAATTGACCAAAGTTGGAACTGGAATTAAATTCCGAAGCTTATTTTGCATTTATAGATTATATGCAACAATTCTACATTGAAATTGATTCCTTAATCTCTATTTTTAAAAAAAATTGTTGATATGTGGACCTAAAGTGAAAATACAAGGTGAAACAAGAGCTGTCGCCGAATGGCAACCAGGTATACCCCACTCAATAAACCCTGGATAAAAAATTCCTGTTTTCACTAATTTTCGTAATTTAGTCCAATTTTGTCAAACAGGAGGTATGCATCTGACAGGACTCAAAATAGGACGTTACTTACAACTAATCAGATAGAGGCTTCATGCCAATTTTGAAATCAATCCCTCTTGCAGAAGCTGAGAAAAATGTGATGAAAAATTCATGTTTTCACTCCATTTAGTAACAAAGTCCACATTTCGTCAAACAGGAAGTACACATATGACAGGACTCAAAATAGAAAGTTCCTTACAACTAACCAAATAGAGGCTGCATACAATTTTGAAATCAATCCTTCTTGTAGAAGCTGAGAAAAATGCGACGAAAAATTCATGTTTTCACTAAATTTCATAACAAAGTCACTATTTTGTCAAACAGGAAGTACACATCCAACAGGACTCAAAATAGGATGTTCCTTACAACTAACCATATAGAGGCTGCATACCAATTTTGAAATCAATCCCTCTTGTAGAAGCTGAGCAAAATGCGACAAAAAATTCATGTTTTCACACCATTTCATAACAAAGTCCACATTTCGTCAAACATTAAGTAAACATCCCACAAGATTCAAAATACGACGTTCCTTACAACTAACCATATAGAGGCTGCATACCAATTTTGAAATCAATCCCTTGAGCAGAAGCTGAGAAAACTGTGACGGAAATAATTTGCAGACGAACGGACGGACAAGGTGAATGCAGTATACCCCACTCTCTATAGAGTGGGGGTATAATAATTATTCTGATATGGATGTTGGTTTACAATACAGTCAAACTTGATTTAAGCAGCCAGTCACGGGAATTTGAAAACTGGCTCTTTAATAAAGGTGACCTCTTATTCAAGGTTCAATATTTTTGAAGGTAGAATGTCAATCATAACTGTTCTAAGCAGTCTCACTGGTGAAAGTGTTTTGTTATGACAAATGGTCTCTTATTAACATCTTGGAATAGATTATTCAAGTTTGATTTTTTTTTCTATTTATTTCATTTTCTAATATTTGTAGAAGGTTCAGATGAGACATAGATAAGGTCTAACGCAATAGGCATTTTCAAAAACTAAGAAACAGTGTGATTTAAAAAAAAACTAGAGAATGTGTCTATAAGACACGGATGCCCCGCAATAGGCATTATTAGTAGATAAATGAACTTTAGACAAATTTAACCCAAGTCCCTCATGGAACCTTATAAATAGGGAACTGTGAAGTGCTTATAAAGGGGATTATAATAATGAAACGTTATAAGGATATTATGCATAGTTTGTAAAACAGGATAAATGATAGGTCACTGATGCATGCAATGTAGGTGATAAGATGAAATGTACAAGGACACCTAATTGTTGGGGTTTAGGGGAATACTCATAAGGGTGAGTGTGAATGTTATGAGGCAATATTATGAAGATATCATGTAAAATTGCTGAGCAATGGACCTAAACACAAAACTGAAATGAAGTCACTCAAGTGTGAAGTTAATTGTTGATGCTTTATGTAGTACTCATTAAGATGAATATCATAATTCTATATCATAAAGATATCAAGTATAGTTAATGAAAAATGGATCTAAAAGCAAAATTTAACCAAAGTCACTCAACCATGAAATGTAGGTCATGGACATATAATTGTTGATGCTTTGGGTAGTACTCATACAGGTGAATGCTATGAAGAAATATCAAATAGATATCATGCATAGTTGTTGAGAAATGGACCTAAACGCAAAATTTAACAAAAGTCACTCAACCATGTAATGTATGTCATGAACACTTTATTGTTGGTGCTTTGGGTAGTTTTCATAAAGGTGAATATTATGAGGCAATAT
>MJUU01008630.1:34865-68302 GCA_002080025.1 Modiolus philippinarum | reverse complement strand
TTAGTGTTTTGGGTAGTACTCATTAAGGTGAATGCTATTATGCAATATCATAATGGTATCATGTATAGTTGATGAGAAATGGACCTAAACGCAAAATTTAACCAAAGTCGCTCAAGTGTGAAATAAAGGTCATGGACACCCAATTGTTAGTGCTTATTGTAGTACTCATTAAGGTGAATGTTATGATACAATATCATAATGGTATCATGTATAGTTGATGAGAAATGGACTTAAATGCAAAATTAAACCAAAGTCGCTCAAGTGTCAAATGTAGGCCATGGACACCCAGTTATTAGTGTTTTGGGTAGTACTCATTAAGGTGAATGCTATTATGCAATATCATAATGGTATCATGTATAGTTGATGAGAAATGGACCTAAACGCAAAATTTAACCAAAGTCACTCAAGTGTGAAATATAGGTCATGGACACCTAATTGTTATTGCTTTGGGTAATACTCACTGAGGTGAATCTTATGATGCAATTTAGTAATGGTATCATGTACAGTTGATGAGAAATGGACCTAAACGCAAAATTTAACCAAGGTCACTCAACCATGAAATGTAGGTCATGGACACATAATTATTGGTGCACTGGGTAGTACTCATAGAGGTGAATGTTATGATTCAATATCATAAAGATATCACTTCAGGTTACTAAACTACGGACCTAAATGCGAAAATTGAAAGCGGGACGTACGGACGTACAGAGAAGGGTAAATCTATATGCCCCTTCCACTTTCGTGGCGGGGCATAAAAAAAAGAAAATTTTCCCTTCTCATTCAGCAAGTATTTCTCAGTCAAAATTCATCTTGTTACTTTAAATTTATTCTCAGGTTTCTTTTATTTCTTTTTGTGGGAAGGGGTAAAATAGTGAATGGAAATATTTTGTACATGCATGCATGTATGTTTTGTAATACCCTTTTATGTGCAATTTTCTGCCTGAAATCAAGAGTTGTCGTTCTTTGAAATTAATTAGAGTTGTCTTTCTTTGTTTACATGTTTTCTATACAGTGTGCCAAAATGGCGTCCTAGTGTTGTTCCTATCATCATCGATCTTTATTGCAAAGAATTGGCTTCAAATAAAATAAAATGAGTGTTGTGCCATCAGCAGAGTAACAAGTTTACATTAAGACACATTGGAAATGCGTTTTCTATCCATTACTTGTTCTATACATGTGAAAACGGCCAACAAATATGGAAGATTTGTATGTTTCTCTTACTACCGTGTACTGACACTTGGCCGTTTAAAAAGGGATAATAAGGTCTTTTGTTCGAATTTAGGTGGCCGCTGGCTGCATTCTATAGGTGGCCGTTAATTCCAGTTAAATTATATAGGGAAATCTGTTGGGGGGATATTGGAGTGGCTGCACAGGGGAAGTGACCGCTTATTTCAAGTGACCGTTAGGGCAAGTTTGACTGTACTACTAGAGATGTAATCACATACCTATTATAAAAAAATAAAGGGCTATGCCGAGCGCAGCATGATATGACCGCAGCATGTTGACCACTGAAATTTAAACAAGTGTAATTTAAAGTGAATGTGGACACAGTTAAGAGCTTAACACAGTAACTAGATGGACACAATAAGGAGCTTGACACAGTAATTAGTTAGACACAAACTAGAGAACATAAACATTAGCCCTTTTCATCCCTTATAGCTCTGAAATTGTACAAGTTATGCTTAATCTGTTGAAATACTACTGACAGCTTACATCAAGAGGAATCTAAAAGAAAAAATCCCATTGAAATTCAATTAAAAATAAAGATTTTCCATATTTTGAAAAATTGTGATTTGGCCCCCTTTGACCCCTGATAGCTTGGAAACCGTAAGAGTTACAAAAAATCTGTTGAATAATAATGAAACCTAACATCAAGAGGAATCTAAAGAAAAAAATTGAATCAAGTTATCAAAAATCTAGTTGTTAAGAGCTATGTTAATTTTTCATAAGGAATCTGTTGAAAAAACAGCATCAAAATCGGATCAGAAATAAAAAAATAAAATTTTTGAAATTTGCCCCTTTTGGGTCCCCATTTACCTCATGAACGGTACATGCGACATGAAATCCATTAACATACTACTGATTGGAAATTTCCTCAGGAACACACTGAAAGAAACCCCATCAAAATCTCATAAATAATAAAAATTCTTCAGCCCAATATGTGAAAACACACAATTTTCCCCTTTATGGCCCCCTTTATAAAAACGGGAGGGGCCAACAATTAGAACTTAAGTTATTGACCAAAAACAAAAGTGTCTACAGACAACGGAGATGCCGGCGCTGGCGCCGAAGACAGCGCCATACCATTATGCAACCTCAAATTTTTTGCATTCGTATAAAAACAAAGTCCGAGTAAAGGCAAAATATGGAAAAATTGGAATTTTTTTTTTAATATTGCAATGGATACAATGTTTTGACCATAAATTAGCCTTTGACCAATTTTCAAGCGATACCATATACATTTCTTGTATTTAAAGAAACTTTTAAAAAGCTTGGTCCTAGGGTTAACCTGATTGTTGCAATGCGGACACCGACTACAGAATTAGGATCGCTATGTCTTGCTTATGCTATTATTTGTTGCAAGGGAGAAAAAAACGGATGAGGCAACAATACCTAAAAGTAATCCAAGAGCCTTCCTTTCATGCTAAGGAACATTGTGTTGAAATTTCATAGTGACTTAAGATGCACTGAAACAAAGTGACAACAGACGCTGAAACCAACACTATCATACCAATATATGACCTCAATTTTTTTTATTTTGGCCATATAAAACAGTGGTTTATTAAGAATTATATCAGAAATAAAAGAAAATGTGTCCATGGGACACAGATGCCCCTGCCAGATATTCTATTCAGCACACAGGACTTCAGAGAAAACTTTGACAAGACAAATTACTCTATAATGCAAATTTGTCAAATTGACAAAGTCCTTAAACCATATGAAGTTTCCTTGAAAAGGGGATACACGGTACAACTTATCATACCAAAGCTTCAGAACAAATATGAATTCTTTACTACAAACAAAAGCTGAGATATCCTTGACGAAAATTTCAATATATTGCTATAATGGGAAAAAATCAAAGTTATTGGCAAACAGGAAGTAGATGAGTGACAGATTTGAAAATGGGAGACACGGTACAACTCATCATACTTAGGCTTCAGACAAAATATCAAATAATTATGAAAAAACAGCCAATCAACGATTGCGATCCCCCCGCTCCCCCTTTTTGGACCCCCTCCCCTTGTAAAAAAAGACAAGTGTTTTTGAAACTAAATTAATAATCGTAACTGTAAAATAGCAAAAAGATATGGTTGCTAGGTAGAATTCCCAAAAATAATGGGTCTTTGAGAGTTTCAGGAACTTTACCAAAATTAGAATCAAAGATTTTTGGAACCTGGCTGTTGAAAATCATCATTTTTACTGTAAGGAATTGAAAGAGATATGGTTGCTAGGTAGAAATCCAAAAAATAATGAGTCTTTGAGAGTTTCAGGAAATTTACCAAACTTAGAATCAAAATTTTTTGCAATCTGACTATGGAAAAGATCACTGATACTATAAGGCATCAAAAAAGATATGGTTGCTTGGTAAAATTCCAAAAAGAAATCGGTCTTTGAGAGTCTCAGAAAATTTACCAAATTAGCATCAGTCTTTTGCACTCTGATTATTGAAAATGATCTTCACTACTGTAAGGAATTGAAAAAGATATGGTTGCTAGGTAGAATTCCAAAAAACAGTAGGTCTTTGAGAGTTTCAGGAAATTTACCAAAATTAGAATCAAAGATTTTTGCAATCTGACTATTGAAAATCATCATTGAAACTATAAGGCATAAAAAAAGATATGGTTGCTAGGTAAACTTCCTAAAAGTAATTGGTCTTTGAGAGTTTCAGGAAATTTACCAAAATTAGAATCAAAGATTCTTGCAACTTGACAGTTGAAATTTATCCTTATAACTCTAAATAATTGAAAAAGATATGGTTGCTAGGTAGAATTCCAAAAAATAATGGGTCTTTGAGAGTTTCAGGAACTTTACCAAAATCAGAATAAAAGATTTGTGCAATCTGATCATTGGAAATGATTATTAAATCTAAAAGGCATAAAAAAAGATATGGTTGCTAGGTAAAATTCCCAAAAATAATGGGTCTTTGAGAGTTTCAGGAAATTTACCAAAATTAGAATTAAAGATTCTTGCAACCTGACAGTTGAAATTCATCATTATAACTGTAAATAATTGAAAAAGATATGGTTGCTAGGTAGAATTCCAAAAAAAAAATGGGTCTTTGAGAGTTTCAGGAAATTTACCAAAATTAGAATCATATTTTTGAAATCCTAGTGTTCATACTAGCCGACGACATTAAAAAGTTGCTTAATTATAAAACTTCATGTTGGAATTTCAAAAATTATTAGTCTTTAGACATTTTCAGGAAATTTACCAAATTTGGCACTGGGGTCTAAATTCCAAAAGCTTAGAATGTATTCAAAGAGCAGTTCCAATAATTCCTCGTGAAAATATAAACCACAAAATCTAAATTATACATAGAGTTCCAGTCGTTCTGATGAGTACTAATTGTTTAACATTTTTTGGCCCCTTAAGGGCATGCCCCCAGGGGTCATACCAAAAGTTCGCTATCATCAGTAAATGAGATGCATATAATCGAACTTGCATACAAAGTTTCAGCTTCCAAACATGAATACTTCAGAAGATTTCGCTTATTACTGGATATCTCGAAATACATTTTCGCTCATTTTTCCACCCTGAGGGCAAATTTCAAAATTCTGAAACCTTCAGCACAGATAACTTTTATAGTATTACTTATACCCTTATGACAAGGTTTCTGTGATTTAAGGTGTAAGAGGAGTTCCAGCGGAATCAATTTTTTCGTTTTTTGGACCCCCTAGAGGCCATGCCCTGAGGGGTCATACCAAAGCTCCAACACCCTCTGTGAAGTTGCTACATAATATGTGAGTTGATTCCAGAGTTTCAACTTTCTAGCCCAAATGGCCTTGGAAATTTCTTCAATTATTGGATATTGCGAAAATTCGTTTTCGCCAATAATTTGCCCCTAGGGCGTTTGACCTAAATTCCAAATCCACAGTGTGCTACTTCTGATCATACTCTAGTATGGTGCCGAGTTTCAAATTTGTATCTCTTATAGTTCCAGAGCTATCGGGGAGAATTACAAATGCACATACGTACGTATATACGTACATACGGACGGACTGCATTACATAATCCCCCCGCTTTCGCTAAGCGGGGGGTTAACTACGTACCCAAGCTGAGAAATCCTTGACAAAAGATGCTGCAGACAGACAGAAAGACAAGTGTAAAACAGTATACCCCCTCCCCTATGGAGCGGGGATATAATACAAGAGTGGACCCTAATAGATGTCTCGCCCGTCCCTGCTTGTCGCTAAAACTACTAAAGAGCAACCTACAAGCCAAATATTATTACCATTCCACTTACAGTAATTAAGAAACTATTATAATCAGAAACACTCAACTTTGTTCACTAGACCATGAAATTGAGGTCAAGGTCAATTCCATATGGCAGACTGACATGTACTAACCAAGACCAAGCTATATACCAAATATCATTGACCTATGGCTTGTAGTTATTGAGAAACAGACTTAAGCAAAAAAACTTAACCTGGTCACTGGACCGCGTAATATAGGTCAAGGTCACATGATTTTGGGTCCGACAGATAGGGTTCGCCGTAAGCTACATATGGACCAAATATAAAGTTCCTACATCAATGGCTTCTGTATTAAAACTTGAGTTTACGCCGCCGTCGCCGTCATACTTTGCACGCCTATGTCTCGCTTTCGCGACTTTCGTCGCGGGCGAGACAAAAACCATTCATAATCTGCAAAAGTTAAAGACTCTAAAATTTTTGGCATACTTTTTCAAATAATTTCAGCAAAACAAGAGCTGTCGCCGAATGGCATCCAGGTATACCCCCACTCATTGAACCCTGGATCAAAAATTCATGTTTTCACTAAATTTCGTAATTAAGTCCAATTTTCGTCAAACAGGAAGTATGCATCTGACATGACTCAAAAGAGGAAATTCCTTACAACTAATCATTTACAGGCTGCATACGAATTTTGAAATAAATCCCTCTTCTAGAAGCTGAGAAAAATGAGACGAAAAATTCAAGTTTTCATTACAGTTTGTAACAAAGTCCACATTCCGTCAAACAGGAAGTACACATCCGACAGGACTCAAAATAAGACATTCCTTTTAACTAACCATATAAAAGCTGCATACCAATTTTTAAATCAATCCCTCTTGTAGAAGCTGAGAAAAATGCGACGGAAAATTCATGTTTTCACTACATTTCGTGACAAAGTCCACATTTTGTCAAACAGGAAGTACACATCCGACAGGACTCAAAATATGACGTTCCTTATAACTAACCATATAAAGGCTGCATACCAATTTTGAAATCGATCCCTCTTGTAGAAGCTGAGAAAAATGCAATGAAAAATTCATGTTTTCACTACATTTCGTGACAAAGTCCACATTTTGTCAAACAGGAAGTACACATCCTACAGGACTCAAAATAGGAAGTTCCTTACAACTAACCATATAAAGGCTGCATACCAATGTTGAAATCAATCCCTCTTGTAGAAGCTGAGAAAAATGCGACAAAAAATTCATGTTTTCAATACATTTCGTGACAAAGTCCACATTTTGTCAAACAGGAAGTACACATCCGACAGGACTCAAAATATGATGTTCCTTACAACTAACCATATAGAGGATGCATACCAATTTTGAAATCAATCCTTCTTGTAGAAGCTGAGAAAAATGCGACGAAAAATTCATGTTTTCACTACATTTCGTAACAGTCACATTTCGTCAAACAGGAAGTACACATCCAACAGGACTCAAAATATGATGTTCCTTACAACTAACCATATAGAGGCTGCATACCAATTTTGAAATCAATCCCTCTTGTAGAAGCTGAGAAAAATGTGACGAAATTTTTTTCGGACGAACTGGCGGACAAACGGACGGACAAGGTGAATGTAGTATATCCCACTCTCTGTAGAGTGGGGGTATAATTTTTGACTCACACAAACCTGCTATACAGTATATGAGACTTTTAGATTTAATATGACAAACCTGTGGTGTAGGATTCCTAAATGGTCTTCTAATTATATCATCATTAAAATCATCGGTAAATGTTGAACATCTCTGATTGTTGACAAAATGGTTATATGATTCTTTTGTTATGTCCTTACCACACACCCAACATAGTGCATTCATACACCAGGTACAAGTTACCTTATTACATCTAGAAATATATAAATACAATATACATACATACATGTATATCAAAATATTCAGCTATCAAATTTCTGAGCAAATTATTTCAATTGGAGAGTTAAAAACCTGTTTTTTAAACCTTACAATATTTAATTGACTTAAACATATTTTACTTGATAAGTGCTACTGCTAGACCACATATGATGCTCCTACATCAAAGGCTTTTCAAAATATCCTGTATTTAGTAAAAGTTAATACCGACAATGTCGTACTTCGCTCAAGTACATGTCTTGCTTTCAGCAACATTCGTCACAGGCAAGACAATGAACCATATTACTTCATTCACAGCCACAGGTTTAATAATACAACTGTTTATTTTATCAATATAAAGTAAACTGTTCAGGGGGACATGCCAAGCACTTATCCAAAATGCTTTTACCTCTTCCAATTGGTATTGTGCTACCAATCTACCAAATTGGTAACACAATTGGGATGAAAGAGGAATAAGATTGCTGAACCAATCTTACAGTTTTACAACTGAATTGTTGCTTTCAGACTGTAAAACAGGTAAAACAATTTGAAAAGTTGATATCTTCTAACACTTTATTGTCAATTTGACTGACTGGGAAGTGTTTCACATCCTTGACTACTTTTGTAGGTCTCACACGGATGATTTGTCAATTTATCAAAGAAAACTGCCCTTGTATACCACAAAACTTTTCTTAAGATAGGATATTTCTTATTTTTATTTTTGCAAATATTCTACACAACTTTTAATTATCTTTGATATGAAAATAGATATAATCATATGATATCATATCAGATACGTTTTTATATTTTTTCACCTGAATTTTTACTATGATGATCATTTTTGGGAAGAAAATGTGAAACTACTGTTTTTATTATGGGAGATAATTGTATCATATTTATGACCTCCCTTGGTCATTATTTCATTTTTCCATTTTTACCAAAAAAAAATGACACAAACTGATATTGTTTTTAATGAACATTTACCAAGCAACACAAAAAATTTATTGTTAACTGAAAATAGACTGTTAGACCAAATATTTGGCATTTTCAACTTTTTTTTTTGTAATTCTTGAAAACTGAATTGCCCAATGTAAATAAACAAACCATTTAGTTTTTATACCCGAACATGTAACCACAAACCAATCATAAAGTAAAGAATTCCTGTGGTAAGTATCAATTTTTCAAATTGCTAAAACATTTTACAATTTGATTGTATCAACTAAATTGTAAAATTGTAAGATTGGTTCAGCAATCTTTTATTTCTTTCATTCCAGTTGTGTTTCCAATTTGGTGGATTGGTAGCACAATAGCAATTGAAAGAGGTAAAAGCATTTTGGATAAGCACAGTAACTGACTAAGTGAATGACCAAAAGACTGATTGACATACAGATGGAAGGATGGACGGACAGACAGTCAAATGAACAGGGTCATTCTTATATACCACTAAAACTTCATTTGCAGGGACATATATTGGTAAGAAAAAAAAATAACCAAGAGATGTTTGTGACAATAGAAACATATTTGTAGCTTCAGGAGAATTACCGATTATCTTCAATGAAATGTTGCATATAAACTTTAATTCAAGAGCTGGTTCCTTAATTCAAGTGTTCGTCCACATGTAATGGAGTATTTAACCAAATGTCATGTCTAGATTGGCTAGATTGTAAAAATAACTATCATATAGCATTATAAATTTTAGTATAATAGAAAAGTGTGCTCAGCATTTTCTGACAGTCTTCTGCGAGATTTACATCTTTTATCAAATATATTGTTTAATCCAAGTAAATTGTATTTTTAGGCACTAAATTAATTTCTAGTTCCAGCAATGATTAAATTAAAACTTTTAAAACCATTTAGTGATGGTAGCTCATTTTTGCTGTATTTAATTTCAAACATAATTGAATATATCAGACGATGTTTCCCTTATCAACAAATCTAAATTATTCATAAATCATTACCCTCCATTTTTCATAATGGGTGCCTTGCATTTATGACACTGTCTTGCTTTTTCCTTTATAAGTTTATAACTATCCCTAATTTCCTGCATCTGTTTTTTTATTCTCCTTTTTCTCTCTTCCTCCTTTAGTATTTCATCATTTTCATCCCCTTTCAAACTTTCTTTTTTTTCATTTTCTATACTTTCTTCCTCTTCTTCAAAGAAACAAGGGTCTCCCTAAAATAGTAAAATAGATTGATAAGAACTATCTTAATATAAAAATATACATAATAACTATCTACTATGTAGTATGTGACAACATGAAAACATAGGTGTTAACCTATACAGACTACGTGGGAGATCTCTCTCATAAAAATTTTTGTTTGTGGGAGATTTTGCATGACCACCTTAAATAGGCAATTTTTTGTAATTCACCTTGTGATAAATAGATAACCTTTAAAGAAAATAGAGTTGTTAGCAAATACCGTTATCAGATAAATTAACTAAAACTGCTTTGGGGGCATCTATTGTCATATTGTGTTCATAATAGTTTTCAGTACATATTAAGCAGAAAAATAAACATTTATGTAAAAAAAGAACAATTTTTTTCTCAAAATATTGTATTTTTAATTTGTAAATATGGGGACTTATGGAGACTTTTTCTCTTTTGCTCTCCCATTAGGGAAAACCTTCTCAATAGGGAGATTTGAAGAGTTAGTGGGAACCCCCCTCGCAATGTGGAAGGGTTAACATGTATGATGAAAACAATGGAGAACTATCTGTTTAATTTAAAATTTCTTTGTTTAGGTTAATAAAAACATAAGTTTGCCCGTTATGGCACATTGTCACAGTAACCCAATTTTGCCTGGATGTTGACCTACCATTAGAGACTGAAATGAATGCATATGCAAGGTTACATGACCCTACCATGTTGTAGTGTTGTGACTGAGATATAAACTCCTCCATAAACTTGAATATAAATTAATCATGTAAAAATTGTAGGTCAAAGTGACCTAATTTTGCCTGGATGCTGATATGCCATCCAAGATGCATACATATGCAAGATTATATGATTCTACCATGTATAATGACATAGATATGAGTCATGAAACTTGAATATAAATCACTCAAGCATAAAACATAGATCAAAAGGCTGCCTGGTCAGAGATGCATGCATATGCATATGCAAGGTTACATTATCATACAATGTACAGTGACTGAGATCTGAACTCGTCCAAAAAACTTGAATGTAAATCAATCAAGCAGAAAAATAAGGGTCAAAGTGACCTAATTTTGCTTAGATACTGACCTACCATTAGAGTTACATGCATATGCAATGTTACCTTATCGTACCGTGTATAGTGACTGAGATCTGTACTTGTCCAAAAACTTGAGTGATAAAATACAGGTCAAAGTTACCTAATTTTGCCTTGATGCTGATGTACCATCAGAGATGCAAGCATAAGCATGGTTAGATGATCCTATCATGTTTACTGTCTGAGATATGAACTTTGATGTTAATTTGAATGGAAGCCAATCAAGCGGAAAATATATATCAAAGAGACCCAATTGTTTTGGAGGCTAGCAGTCAACCCAAGATGCACCTGCATGCAAAGTTTGATGACTCTTCCATGCATAGTTGCAGAGATATATGCACAAATGCTGACACAGCCAACCTACAAACTAAATACAGGAGTTTGTCTTTTATTGCAGTGTGGAGTTGGTAAAACAGTTCCCCGTGGTAGAGATGTATGCTCTTTAGTTTTCTTAGAAATGGTGTACTTGTACATGAGATAATATCTCATGTGTAATGAGATAACATCTCATGTGTAATGAGATAATATCTCATGTGTACACTTTGTTCGATTGCTACTGTCTGAATTTGTGTGAATTCTAAGGCCGAAGGATTGGCTCCCTCCATCGTAGTTTTGTCCTGGGCTATATTTGATATTACTGATTGTTCGGATTTCGTTTGGTTTTATGCATTTTAGACATTTTTTTGAAATTGGGATTTCCTTTGTTTGGGTTCTGGTGCTGCTGATGGGGAATGGATTTCCGAAATGGCCATGCAGCTCATAGGGATTGTTGCAGTTTGAGTAAACATATGTTTTGTGGTCTCGTGTTCATTTACTCCATATCCTTTCGTAAAATATTAAATATCATCAACCTATCACTTATGGTGAGAAATGGACTTAAGCAGAAAAACTTAACTTGGCCACTAGACCGTGAAATTGAGGTCAATGACTAAAAACATAAAACATATGCCAGACTGACATGTACTACCCAAGGCCAACCTGCAAACTAAATATTATCGACATACCACTTATAGTTATTGAAAGCAGAGAGACTTAATATGGAAACCAAACAGTGAAATTGAGATCAAGGACAAAAGTCATATGCCAGACTGACATGTACTACCCAAGACCAAACTACAAACTAAATATTATCAACCTACCATGATTTTTGAGAAATTGACTTGAGCAGAGAAACTTAACATAGTCAGTAGACCATGCAATTGAGGTCAAGGTCACATGATTTTATGCCCGTCACATAGCATTTGATTAGTACTACTACTGGACCAAATATGATGTTCCTACATCAAAGGGTTTTCAAAATAATTTTGCATTTAGTATCATAAACACCATTTAACACCATCATTGTCATAATACTTTGCATGCCTATGTCAGGTTTTCCTTGACTTTCGTTGTGGGTGAGACAACAATTGATATCAATGTCATCCTGTCTATCAAAGCATGTTTTACTGAAGTAGAATGTTTTATTTGCAATATGGATTACAATGTTTCACCGAACATGCCGTAAAAGCAACAAAATGATTTTACATTTATGAATTCACTCACACTATGCAGTCAATTATTTTTATTGTTTTTTATATCAATAGATCGTATTGTAGCAACAAATTTACACATTTGTGGGCCTCAGAACTAAAGAATAAATAATTATGACATTAAGTAAGATATCTACTGAGTGAGCAGGTGAAACACAGAGTAGATATACTGATTCTAGATTTGATGTTCCATTAGTCCTTTCATTTTGTACAAAAGAACATTTGTTACCTGATGCCATTTCTCTGAACACTTGGTACAAAATGTAAACATACAAGACAAACAATGTCCCAGATCTTCATTTTTAACAACAACATTCTGGCATCTTGGACAATATATTATGTCTCCCATCATATCTAATCCACGCTAAAACAAAAATTGATTTCTGTAAGATTTAATTTTCCTTTTAAATAGGTCTTCAAAAAACATTGCATAATACAAATGCATGTCATTAAACACAAATACACTTGGATGAATGCTGACACAAAACAGTGTGGACATTGCATGTACATATACTCCATATCCCTTTTTTGTTCATTTACAAATGTGTTTGTCTTGTAAAGTGTTGAGTCCTTAAAAAGATTGAAAAAAATATCATTGTAAGACAAGAAACCCACTATAGCTACCCAAATGAAATTTAGTAGGAGTTAATTGTAAGATTTAAACATAACAGGAGGCTCTTAAAACCCTGTATCACTCACCTGGACCATGGCTGACATAGAGAGATGAATAGCATTTCAAATTAGATTGGATGCAGACATGCCAAATGCAAATTTTGAAGGGGGCCACAAAAAAACTTTTGTGATCAAGTTTGGTTCCAATTGGATAAGTGGTTTCATAGACCTAATTCTTTTAATGAAATTCAATATAAAGTAGATTCCCACTGGTGGCTATCTTGAAAGAGGTACTTATTATAATAAGAGACAAATGTAAAAAACTAGGACTGTGGACTGAATATAGATACTGGAGGAATAGAGTAACATCTGTTATAGAGGAATCAAAAAGAAAATATTTTAATGATATTGTTAAAGACTATAAAGATCCAAAAGTTCTGTGGAAATGTATTCATAGTCTTAATCCCTCTAAACCAGTAAAACCATATGAGCTTCACACTGAGAGCAGTGAAAAAGTAACTGATCCAAAACAAATAGCTAATTGTTTTAATGATTTTTTTGGATCTTGTATTCAAAATTTGAAAAAGGACAAAATGTCAAGTTCCAATAATGAATTCAACTCATTAAAAAACTTTGTTAATAACAGATTACCCAAGAATAAGAAATTTATCATTCCCCCTGTAACAATGAATGAACTTTTCCAAGATATTCTGAAACTTGATACTAATAAATCTACAGGCACTGATAATATAAGCCCTAAGATTTTAAAAATCAGTGCTCCTTTTATTGTGTCATCATTAACATACATATTTAATCGTATTATTGACAGTGGAATCTTCCCTTTTGATCTAAAAAATGCTAAGGTTTCCCCAGCATTTAAATCTGGAGATAAGTTCCTTCCTACTAATTATAGACCCATCTCTATCCTACCAACACTATCAAAATTAATTGAAAAGCATGTTGCCAAAAACATATATGAATTTCTATCAGAATTTAATTTGCTACACCCTGCACAATCTGGTTTCAGACCGTTGCACTCTTGTCAAACAGCCCTTATAAATTTAATTGATAAATGGGTACATGAAATGAATAATGGAAATATAAATGTTGCTATTCTTCTTGATCTAAGGAAAGCTTTTGATGTTGTTGATCATGATATTATGTGTAAAAAACTTCAAATTTATGGTTTGCATGAAACTGCTGTATCATTTTTTATTTCGTATCTTAAGGATAGAACCCAGCAGGTACAAATTGGGAATGTTCAATCTGATATATCTTGTATTAAATATGGTGTTCCTCAAGGGTCAATACTTGGACCCATGTTGTTTATTTTGTATATAAATGATTTACCTTTGTATATTAAAGATTGTGATACTGATATGTATGCAGATGATTCAACAATGCATATTTCTGGAAAATCATTAAATGAAATTTTGGATAAAGCTCAAGATGACCTATTTCAAGTTGATCAATGGTGCTCAGATAATGGCATGTTCATAAATTGTGAAAAAACAAAATGTATGGTTATTGGTACAAGACAAAAACTATCACTATTAGATACTGAAATTTCCCTTAATGCAATGGATGGTACTATACATTGTTCAATGAATGAAAAAATACTTGGAGTCAAAATAGATCCAAATTTGTGCTGGGCAAGTCACGTAGATCAGATATGCTCCAAAATTTCATCTCGAATATACTTTCTTTCCAAAATTAAAAAATTTTTAAATCTTGAATCACGAAAGCTTTTTTACAATGGTTATATTTTACCACTGATAGATTATTGTTGTGTTGTATGGGGAAATTGTAATAATGAAGACCTAAACCGAATTCTAAAACTACAAAAAAGAGCAGCACGACTGATACTTGATGCAGATTTTTTGGCACCTTCAGATCCTCTTTTTAAAACTCTTGGATGGATGAAAGTTCATGATAGAATAAAATATCATAAATATCTGTTAGTTTATAAATGTTTGAAAAATGAAGCCCCATCATATCTAATCAATAAATTTCAGTTCCTTTCTGAAGAAAATCCTTATTCTCTGAGAAATGTTGTAAATGGTAATTTAAAAGTCCCAAAACCCAAGACTGAACTTTATAAAAAATCTTTCACTTATTCAGGAGCATCATTATGGAATGAACTGCCAAATAGAATAAGAAACTCACCTTCTATAAATTCCTTTAAGGAAAACATAAAAAAGTTCATTCTTCAACAACCTGTTAATGGCGATTTTTCACAATCAGATGAGTTTTAAAATTGTTTTTAATTGCATTAGTTATATTTGTATGTTATTTTTATGCTATATTTACATATTTGTTTATAATGGTTTACAATATATTATTGTTGAGGGCCTCAGGGAAGATTAGTTTGTAACTAACTGTGTTACCCTCTTGAAATAAAGCCTTTATTATTATTATTATTATTATTATTATTATTATTATTAGCAGGATACCTTTTTTGGGAGGGACCATCTAAGGACCATTGTGACTAAGCTTGTTTCTAATTGGAATAGCAGTTTCTGAGAAGATCTTTGAATGTCTTTTCCATAGGGTCCGAAGTTAAAACTATGTTTCCTGCCGGTGGCCATCTTGAATGAGGTATGGACCTGCCAGATACATTTTTTGAAAGGGACCATCTAAGGAGAATTGTGAATAAGCTTGGTTCTGATTGGACTGGTAGTTTCAGAGAAGAAGATCTTTGAGTGTCTTTACCATAAGGTCCAATGTTAAAACAATGTTCCCTGCTGGCAGCCATCTTGGATTTTGGAAGGGACCATCTGAGGAACATTGTGACCAAGTTTGGTTCTAATTTGACTGGGGGTTTCTGAGAAGAAGATCTTTGAATATCTTTTCCATACGGTCAAATGTTAAAACTATGTTCCCGCTGACGGCCATCTTGGGTGATGTACAGACCCTCAGGAAACAATTTTTAAAATGAATCACCTAAGGACTATTGTGGTTCTAACTGACCTGTTGGTTTCAGAGAAGATCTTTGAATGAAAAGTCTACAACGGACAGACGACAACGGATGACAGATTCCAAGTGACGAAAACAGCTCACCCTGGCTATAGCCAAGTAAGCTAAAAAGCTTTACCTTAAAAAAAGAGCTATGTATTGTCTATTATATTATTATTAAACATCAAAGCAAAACATACAACATTGTTGTAATCTCTTTTTAAAAGATTGCAGTAGTATGTTTGCTGACACAACTATATATAATTGCACAAATAGGAATTAAAGATCTATAAGAGCTGATGGTGTTCGTATGTGTTGAAGTTAAAAAATTCACCTCATATTTTTGTCCAATTTCAAACTAAGGCATACCACTGCAGTCAAAATATGATATCGTATTAGCAAGATTTGTTAGGAGTATGACAACTTCCTAAATTATGAGCGTTGTTTTAGGGATATGAATTATTAACCTTTTTTATTCTAGGGATATTAAAAGGATATGTGGATTATTGATACACTTATATATTGCCATGCAGTTTCAATATTTTTTTTGTCGCAATATTTTATGCAGAGGTTATCCCAACGTTTCAGACAGAAACGGCCAATCTTTACGTACATTTTTAAAATGCATGCAATTTCATCCTCGTGAACATGAACGATTATGCAAAACAAGTTTTTAACATGGATTGACAAAGTTAACAATAATCTTGAAGCTCAGACAAGTAAAATAAGCTGATCAGAGAAAATGAACCTATTTGCATGCATTGTGTTTACTTAATATCAACATGCAACTTAACATACTTGCGCCAATTTGGCATTTCTACGGAAGCAATCAAATAATAGAGAATCCTTAACATAGTCCAAGATCTCCCATTTTTGATTACGGCAGAGTCACAGCAGAGACATTTAGTTACATCTAAATACTAATGTATGTGCTGTTTGTCTCTAATCAAAACATATCGAAAATGTAAACAAACGAACATCTGTGCCTTCTAGCGGCTGATCGAGATTGACTGAATATTACAAGTGGAATATTATATTCAGGTTCGTACAGAAATGGCTGTGTGAGGATCAGGAAGTTAACTTATCGAAACATAAAATTTTTAAAATGTGCCACAACTTTCATAACGAAACCATTTTGACATCTTAAAATATTATCCTGATAGTTTTATCATTTTTTATATTCCTACGCGTGAAACAAATATTTTTGTTTTCATTGTAAAATTGTAGAAATGTACTCGATAATAGTTGAATTTTTTAATACAGGAAATTTAATAAGTTTAATAATAGCGAAGTAGTGATTTAGAATGGGTTTGGATGTATTATAAACGTCTCAAACTATATCCTCAAGCCTATTCGACACTCGTTTTTTTAGTTTCAATCCGCTATCACTTAAAAGCCTTTTAACACCCAAATTCCCTCTTTAAACTATGTTCAAACATTTTTACCATTTCAGGACAATAGTATGTAACGTTCTACCATATTATTCAGTAAATTTACTGTATTATTTACAATTTATAAGCAGGCTTTTTAACCGGTTTAAAGTTTCCCGTCATGCATGTAATCTATTTTTATCCAATTCAAGCTGAACCAATAGCTAGTGTGTTCAGTTCGAACACCAAAAATGAAAGGATATGGAGTGAATGTACATGTGACAAAAACGCACACGATACATAGAAAACTCCAGTTTATCAAGGACAGAGCTTTTATTCCTGTCAAAGCATGCTTTTCTATGATTTGTAACTACATGTAAACCTTTTGACAATTTTACTTTTGATGTAGAGAGAGATAACAAAATGTGTGACAATTGTATACTTACAAAATTTGCTGACATTTATGGATGGTCTATTGATTTTCCATTAACATATCATAAATGTCAGCATTTTTATAATTTATTTTTACCTGTAAATTAAGTTTTTCCCATCTTATATAATCTTTATCACTGAGTACTTCTTTTAGAATGAAAGGTCTTAATTCAGTTGTACATTTTGATTCAGGGCATCTGAAATATCAATCAACTTATTTAGACACACTACCATACAATAAATTTTCAATGTGAACACATTTCATGTATCTTAAGATGCAAAGATTTACTCATTTCACTGATGAATTGATATTCCCCAACAATCTTGTGTATTGTATAATATACTACCACAACAGAATTACGATACTTTTCCTTATTTCTTTTTAAAACTGTTTTCCATCCTGATCTTCATTTTACTTGTGTCAATATGTTGAAAATGGTTGATAATAATAAAATGATTAACAATTCTAATGAAGTAATGAAAAAAAAAACTATAGTTTCCCTTAAAATTGGTCTTAAAACTATTGTACATATCAACAATAGAAAGTTACTATTGAAATATACTCAGCAAAAAAAGTCAAGGGCAATATCTATTTAAAACAGTGTATCTTTATTTTCGTCTTGATGTATGAGCATAACCATTCATTGAATCAACAAGAAATTTTGCACAGTGGATACACTTACCATAATGAACATTTTCTGCAATTTTCAACATTTTAAAATTTACAATCTTGAGATTAGAAAAATAAAGTTTTTAAAAAAAAATCTTGAATTTAACATTTTTTTCCAGTTGTTCAATCTTTGGACTGAATACAGACTTTGATTTACTAAAAATTCTTAAAAATTGCCAAAGAAACAGGTTTTCACATAAGGGTACCCATTTTTCCAATATGAAAATGTCCACTATTGTTTTTGTCATTTTCAAAATTTGAAAGGGTATGGTACACAAA
The DNA here is from genome assembly GCA_002080025.1 of Modiolus philippinarum. Classification (NCBI taxonomy): domain Eukaryota; kingdom Metazoa; phylum Mollusca; class Bivalvia; order Mytilida; family Modiolidae; genus Modiolus; species Modiolus philippinarum. The sequence goes on along the minus strand of MJUU01008630.1, from coordinate 49,900 downwards.
TTCAACATTATAACCTGACAAGGTCCTTTGAAACACCTTGGCACAGAAGTTATGGAATAAAAGGTTTCATTGATTCAGTTCAAGACTGATATTTGATCTGTTTTCAAAGGACAAACATTTTGGGGTAAAAATGCAAATTTTAGTGATATGTGTTTTTGGAGGAAGCATGACCAGATGGAAAATTGACCCCACAGACTTTTTTCAAGTTTGTAACCTAATAATCACAAAAACATCAGACACGATGTTCTGAGACTGATTGTGTAGTGTATGATTTACTTTTATTAAATTGTGTTCTAAAACTTAGTACATTTGTAATGGAAATGAAAAACTGTGGACCTTAACTTTTTTTGCTGAGTATAGAATACAAATAAAAGGTTACAGATCCCAACTACTTCCCTTTCCTTGTGGTCTACAAATACATGTATATTCCTTGTAATCAAAAAGTGCATCATTATTTAATTTTAATTGTGTACTTTCTAGTATAAAATTTCATGCTTGTAAATATTTTTGCATTGAAGAGTGTATGAATTATGCCTTTGAATGTTCTAAATTGACATTTGAGCAAGAAGTCACAGTGTCTTAAGGTGAGAATATGAAAAAGAAAGGAAATGGGGTAAATGTCAAGGAGACAACATCCCATATCCAGGTTAAAACAACCCAAAACAAAACATCTAGGGGTCACCATATGGTCTTCAACATAGTGAGGAACCTCACACCATATAGTAAGCCCTAAATGGCCCCGAAAGGTAAAAAAGTGAATAAATCAATGGAAACAAACCACATTCAATAACCAAAATATCAAGAAACTAAAATTTTATAAGAAGACAAGGACAAGCCAATGACCAACATATTCCTGACTTGGGACAGGCGCAAAAATTGCGGTGGGGTTAAACTCGTTTTCTTGGATCCAAACCCTCCCCCTATGTGTGGTGAATGGCTAAAAATAAATACACAAAAAGACTCACAGTAAAAATCAAACTAGAAAAAAGTCCAACTTATCAAGACGAGTACCCTTACAATGAAGTACATAAAACATGAAGACAATACACACAGGTACTGTCCGGACAAATGCTCTCAGGTACTGACAGCTAGCTAAGGACATAATTTCCGTTGACTATGATATCAAGCCTTCTTACATATGACATTTCAATTGAAATACTTCTAAATAGATTTGGTATAACAACATCATCAATTATGAAAGAAGAACATGATATTGTGCAATGCCAAATACTTCCAATATGAAAAATTGTTTAAATTTAGTTAGGGTGTAAAGCATTTAGGAGATGATCAATATTTTTGCCAACAAAAACCAGAAGTAAAGATTTAACAACAATGCTGTATTTATATCCTTTATGAATAAGTTTGTTCAACGGATTAATAAGTTTGGAAGAACAATTTTTGAATTTATGTGCTTTGTAAATGATATTACCATAAAAGTTTGGATGTGAAATGCCCTGATGTATAAGAGCCCTGCATGTAGAACCAAATTTTCTTAATAAGTCAATGTATCTATAATAAAATTTAGAGAATGTTTTTATCAATTTATGATATCTAAACCCTTGATGCAGAAGTTTTTCAGTGAGACAAAGATTTCGGTCATTGAAGTCAGAAACATTACTACATACTCGTGCATATCGAACAAGTTGTGAAATGTAGACCCGTAAGAAGGGGCTAACGGAACATCACCGTCGAGATGGGGGAAATTGACTATAGGGAATGAGAAATCCTTTTATCATAAACCTTAGTGTACATATTAAATCAGCTTGTCAATCAATTAAGGTTATGAATATCATTTTGAATGAAAGTAAAATAATTTGAACTTTTACTTTAAATTATCATTGTTTCAAAGTGTTTGCTACAATTTTTCTGAAAAACTGATATTGGCTATTCCAGAATTAATTGTATAGGGGGTTCGGAAGGCATTTTTAAAAAGGACCCACCATGCATACAATTTTTATTTTCTTGGTGTATGTGTTTCTACAGTGCAAGTCTCCATTATACCAATCAACCATCAGATTTTTATTTAAGTGCCTTCTGACCCCCACAAAATAATTTTTTGGAAAGCCCTAGGGTGTTAAAGTATGCACAACGAAATTTGCCATAGCTTAGATCCCTGTAGCTGTTTTGTTTTAAATAAGACCATAATAGAATGAGAATGTATCATTTTCTAATGTTTTGCCGCTACTCTTTGTATATTTACCGAAATAAACAAAGTTCAAATAAAAGTATTTTCCATGGACCTTAATGTTAATTTTATTAAAATTTTAAGGAAATGCAAGTCGGGAGTGATTGATGAATGAATTACTCAAACCAACAAACCAATGAAAAGACACCAAATGCATTTCGATGGATTTCTAACTTACATATAGGGTGCTTGTTTTTTTTTATTACTTGGATGGCCAATGAGCAAACAGAATTTTGATTTGTTAACTAATTTACATAAATATTTTTAGGTAAAAATGAGAATAAAATTTGCAGAACCAATATCAACTTACCATTTACTCTAATCAAAATGCATTTGTTTACAGGTAAAAAGTTTTTGTGATACTTTATCAAGTAATTATATAATTACTTTTTGCTACAAAATCGAGATTAACTCCCGACCCACGTGTTTTGATTAATCAATATACCAATAGGGCAATATAACAATAAATACAGATGTTCAGTTAACCAGGTATACTTCCTATGTTTTCAACTCAAAAAAAAATTAGCTTTCCATTGGTATATGCAATGTCATCTTTTAACATTTACTAAGAAAGATATTTGGAGAAAAGCAAATTTCGTTGTGGCTGCTTTAGGAAGAAATTCATGTTTTATTAATAATTTCTTCCAAAACAAACTAGGTGACTATATGAAAAATGATATCAATATTGATATCATTTTTTCATATACCAGTAGTCACCTAGTTTGTTTTGTGGTATATCTTGCTGAATAGTGGTTCATCTTTCAAATCACGTGACGACTTTCCTATTTTGACTGAGGATTTTATCAAGAAAAATCCATTTTTGGTGAACCTATCCTATATTCAACTATTTATACCAGCGAAATGAATTCAGTGACCCTTTATAAAATTTACACCATTAAAACAGAAATAGCATTGTATAAAAAATTTCATATTTGCAGAAAAATTGTAGGATATGTTTTGATGACAGCGCAATTTAAAGAAGATTATTGTACAATTTTTCTGTATGTTTTACATAGATTCTATATGAATACAACTTATTAAGTGGTTGATTTTCAATTGGACATATTTCAAACATTTAAATAGCTAAAACCGATTTTTTTCCACTTTGATATCCAGTTCCATTTGATGATTTTGCTTGTAAAATTTTAAAGAAATCTTGAAACATCACTATTTACATACCTATTACCTTAAGTTCAAGGATCAGTATCCATGCTGTAACTTTCATTTTATTGAAGTGTCCACATGAAAATCAAATTTAATGGTTGTACATCAAAAACCAGATGTCAACTGTAATGGCAATTCAGTATTTGAATATGATTGCAGTGTACTTCACATGTTGTTTGAGCTGGTGTGATTTTTTTTTGTCAATTTGACCCAACCAAGATTAATTTGAAACCCCTACCACAGTATGGCATAATTTTACAAATCTAGTGATTAAATTTCAGGTTAGCATCATATACAATGCAGACATACCAATGCAGTACTAGAGGCTCTCAAGAGCCTGTATAGCTCACCTCGTCCATGGTTGACATAGACAGTCCGAATAACCTCAATGTCAAAGGGTCTCATTTTCTAATATGTTAATAGACCTTAATGTAATATAGCCCAATATGTCAGAGGAGAAGACCTTTGAATACATTTCCCATAGTCTTCTATGTTTGATTATGTTCTCTGCTGATGGCCATCTTTGATTTGATGCTGACTCATTGGACACATTTTTCAAAATTTGTCAACAAAGGACAATTGTGACCAAGTTTTACCAATAGGAAAAGTAGTTTCTGAGCAGAAGATCTTTGAATATGTTTTCCTATAGGGTTCAATGTTAAACTAAGCTCTTATTGGCAGCCATCTTGGATGAGGCACAAACATCACACACACATTTTTTTTCAAAAGGGACCATCGATAAAGTTTGGTTTTAATTCTGAGATGATGAGAAGATCTTTGAATGCTTTCCCATTATATCCCATGTTGAACTTTGTTCTCTGCTAGCAGCCATCTTGGATATGAGGCAGACTTGCTCAACACAATTTTCAAAAAGACCCAAAAAGGACAGTTGTGACCAAGTTCAAACTTGAACAGAAAAAGAATTAGATAAATCCATGATGTTTGAGCTATTGCAGTTCTAGCTTAGAATTTCAATTTTACTTTGTAAAAGTGAGATTTTCTTTCTCTTGAAGCTAATGTAATATCCATCAACATACCCCTGAAAGCTAACATCATGGAGGAATCTATAGAAATATTCAAATCAGATGAAAAATAAGAATCTTTGTACTTTGAAAAATAAGATTTTGGTCCTTATAGCTTTGACAGATATAAGTATTAGTAATTCTGTTTAGCCTTTCTCATTTTAAAAGAAGTATGACTATAGAATATTAACCATATCATTGATTAAATATCTCTCTTTAGGAGAAATTGTATGGATTAGACACAAAAAAAAACTTACAACAAATTTTGAACTGTACCTTCCTTCACATGCAGTGTACTATGTTCTGCTAGGCATTCTTTACAAAAATGATGTTTACATGGTAACAATCTGTAAAAATCTTTACCTGACTTCTCACAGAAACATATGTTACATTCTTGGTCATATTTCAAAAATTCTGTCATTTCTGTCATTGAATATTATACCTAAAATAAAAAAGTACATATTATTGAAAAATAAGACACATTAAAAAATAAGGGATAACAGTTTATGCCGCTGTTGCTGGCAGAAACACTATCCTTAAGTCTCGCCTCCGCAACTTTCTGTCTGGATGAGACAAAAATGGATCATGGAGTGCTAGCTACTAAATTGCTTGTGCCGGCTAGCTCATTGAGCCTAGTCTGCTCGTAAAATACCGTCACACTATGGAAGAAAAATCAAACTAAAAAATTCTCAAAGGGCTTGTCAGACTTTAAATGGAAATATAAGATGGCCAAATTTTTTTTTATTAAATTAAGTTCTTGGTATTTTTCAGAGTTCCACACATCACAATGTCTCAATGTACCAGAGTCTGCCTTCCAAGCAAATGTTTTTACATCACATGAATGTAATAGATTTGTAGACTTGAACCTATGGCTATTAAGTGACGAAGTTTCATTTGAATCAAATGTGGAATTTTGAGAGCTACTGTAAATGGGACCAAATATTCCTGAAAATTTTCTAGAACCAGATAAAACAGCAAAATCTTATTTGATCTGGAAGTAATCTTTTTGAGATATTTGGAAGCCAAGTTTTTTCTGAATTTTCCATCTACTTTAAATTCAGTCATTGTGACCTTGACCTTTGACCTCCTTTCTCCATAATCAATAGCAGTCTTCCTTTCAAGACATCAAAGCTTCATTTGAATGAGATACATTTGTCGATTAACTCCCTGTACCAAGTTAGTTATACATAGTCAAAGTGGAGATAATTTTAACTAGCATATATATAGCCTATTAAAATTATTTTCACTTTGACAATTTATAACTAATTTGGTACAGAGAGATAACCAACAAATGTTTTTCATTGGATGTAAACTTTTAGAGTTATCATCAAGAAATTAAATTTTTTTTTGAATTTGTTATAGACCTTGAACTACTTTCCCTGATGTAATTAGGAGTCCCCCACCATTTAAAACTTAGTTATCATCATTATTTTTTCATGAAATTTTCTATCTATTTTCAATAAAGGGCTACGCCGAGCCCAGCATGATATGACCGCAGCATGTCGACCACTGAAATTTCAACAAAAGTAGTTTAAAGTGAATGTGGACACAGTAAAGAGCTTGACTCAATAATTAGATGGACACTTTTGAAGCCTGACACAGTTATTAGCTGGACACAAACTAGTGAAAAAATCAACCCTTTTGATCACTTATTGATAAAAAAAACTGTAAGAGCTATGCAAAAATATGTTACTATCACCTAAATGATTACATCAAGAGAAATCCAAAGAAAAAAATTCCATTGAAATCTGATGAAAAATAAAGATTTTACATATTTAGAAAAATTGCAATTTTGGCCCCTTTGACCCCTTGTAGCTCGGAAACTGTAAGAGCTAGGCCAAATCAGTTGGCATACCCCTGAAAGCTTAAATCAAAAGGAATCTAAAGAAAAAAATCCCATCGAAATCCTATGAAAAATAAAGATTTGATGTATTTAGAAAAATTGCAATTTTGGCCCCTTTGACCCTTTTTAACTCGGAAACGGAAAGAACTACACCAAATCCATTGGCAAAGTACTGAAAGCTTAGATCAAGAGGAATCCAAAGAAAAAAATCCCATTGAAATCCGATGAAAAATAAAGATTTGACATATTTTAAAAAATTGCAATTTTGGCCCCTTTGACCCTTTGTAGCTCTGAAACTGTAAGAGCTGCACCAAATCGGTTGGCATACTACTGAAAGCCTAGATCAAGAGGAATCCTACTGAAAGCCTAGATCAAGAGGAATCCTACTGAAAGCCTAGATCAAGAGGAATCCTGCTGAAAGCCTAGATCAAGAGGAATCCAAAGAAAAAAATCCCATCAAAATCCGATGAAAAATAAAGATTTGACATATTTAGCAAATTTGCAATTTGGGCCCCTTTGACCCTTTGTAGCTCAGAAACGGTAAGAGCTGCACCAAATCTGTTGGCATAGTCCTGAAAGCTTAGATCAAGAGGAATCCAAAGAAAAAAATCCCATCAAAATCCGATGAAAAATAAAGATTTGACATATTTAGAAAATTTGCAATTTTGGCCCCTTTGACCCCTTGTAGCTCGGAAACGATAAGAGCTATGCCAAATCCGTTAACAAGTTACTGAAAGCTTAGATCAAGAGGAATCCAAAGAAAAAATCCCATAGAAATCCGATGAAAAATGAAAATTTCAAATAATCTGCAAATTTGCAATTTTGGTCCCGGTCGGCCCCTCTTAGCTGGGAAAGGAAACAAGTTACCAAAAATCTATGCCATATTAATTTTTTGCAAGGAATCCATTGAAAAAAAACTGCATCAAAATTGGACTTAAAATAAAAAGAAAAAATTTTGTTTGAAGTTCGCCCCTGTTGGGCCCCATTTATCTTGTGAGCGGTACATGCTATGTGAAATCCATTGGCATACTTATGATTGGAAATTTCCTCAGCAGCACACTGAAACAAACCCCATCAAAATCCAATAAATAATAAAGATTCTATAGTCAAATATGTGAAAACACCCAATTTCACCCCTTTTTGGCCTCTTTTTCTGAAACGGGCAGGGCCACCAACTCAAAATTAAACCTCTGTTTACGCATGTGCCAAGATACATCATACTAAAATTTCATAAAGATCCGTCTACTAGAAGCAAAGTTATGCTGTCCACAGACGCCGATGACGCCAACGCCATACTATCATACAACCGCAAAATTTTGCGGTCGAATAAAAACTGTGACCTTGACCTTTGACCTACTTTCCACATAATATAAGGGGTCTTTCTTATGTATTTCCCTGTCTCCAACTTCAATTTCAATCAGATGTAAATTTTTTTGCTATCATCAGGAAATCCATATTTTTTTAATGAAACTTTGTTCTATTTATTTTCAATCACTGCAAACTTGGAACTTGACCTTTGACCTAATTTATCCAAAATCAACAGGGGTCTTCCTTACCTTATACCAAAGAGCATATTCAAGTTTCATTTGTGTAAGATTTAAAAACTTTCTGAGTTATCATCTTGAAATCACATTTTTCTGAAATTTTCCATATACAGTGTAACTTCGAAGCCTCAAAAACAATTAAAGGGTCATTCAAGCTATCGAGGTCGAATTCTGTTTAAAATTGAATAAAGGGCAACAACAGGGTTTGAGAAACCCATGGTGTTCAAGCAGTTGCAGTTCTAGCCATGGAAGTTCAAAAGTATTTATGGTCATTGTGACCTTGACCTTTGACCTTCTTTCTCCCAAATCGATAGTGGTCTTCATTTCGTAGTCATCAACAACATTTCCATTTTTCATTTCGATCAAATGAAAATCTTTTGAGTTATAATCAAGAAACTACTTGTTAAGGCTCCTCAGCCTGACTACATCACTTAAACCAAGCTCAAATGTGTTGAAACATTTTTTTGCTGAAAATATATGTATGGTAGAAGTTTCTATTTGTTAAACATATGGGCAAATGTCCCTAGAAAATATAATCATGATATTCATATGAGCTTACAATGTCTTCTTTACATTTGATTTCAAGTGTCAATACTTTTTTCCTTGGCAAATTTACTCAAGGCTTTTCATAAGATTAACATCTTGTTTCATAAAATACATATTAAACTCAATTCTAACATGGCTCTTATTAATCGTCAACCAGTATAATACTCGATAACCATATATTTCGCACATGCGCCAATGGTATCGGAATATGAGTAAACAAGATGAAAAACAACAATGTTTTTAATTTTGTTCATCTTAATTTATTGAAGAAATAAAGATTAAGAACAGTTTTTTAACTAAATCATGCCATTCAGACATGTAACTGTGTATTGCTTTGCTTTTGATTTGAATTTTGAACTTGCATCTGTTCGAAAACTTCAGATTGTGTATTGTGACATCATAGACCAAGATAGCAATGGAGGTGGGAAATCCACCTTCTCTTAGGTCGCTTTGGAATGGAAAATTCCATTTTCTGTCATATTAGAATCGAAATAATTCATGGCAGGTATATGGTTATTGTCATTTAACCATGGGCTGGGCCTTTATATTCGTAACCCCTCGCTAACGCTCTTGGTTAAATTCGAATATTAAGGCCCAGCCCATGGTTAAATTTCCAATAACCATATAACTGCCATGAATTATTTCTTAATCAAAAGATACCATGTTTTGTTGATTTATATGCATGAATTTTGCATATCAATTTATTTAATATATTGATACCTGAGCATTTCATTGACTGTATCCTCAATATTCTCACATTCTGGTATAGCCCTGGTGTCAACATTGTCATCTGCTAGAAGTTGCTGAATGTAAACTGTATCACTAATACCCATATGACTAAAACAAATATGAGTTGTCAGAGTAAATTTTAATGAGAGGGAGCAATAACTTGTAAATAGAACAAGATGTGTTTGTGAAACACTACATATGCCCCCAGATTCCGATTTTTAACCCTTTTTGACCCCTATGACCTTGACCTTTGACCTAATTATTTTTTGCATATTTATGTTCCTCTTGACTAGACCTATACACTTGCCAAGTATCAAAAGTCTACCTTATATAGTTCAAAAGTTATAGCCAAGGTTAAAGTTTCGGACGCACAGACAGACAGACAGACAGACAGACAGGACAAAAACAATATGCCCCCCGATCCTCGATCTGGGGGCATAACAAGATGTGTTTGTATCATTATTTAATATGTTCTAGTAGAATAGATACCCAGTTAATAATGTAATAATAATAATAATGTAATAAAATGTTTGTTTTGTTCTTACAAACAGCAACCATGGTGTGTCCTACATTTCATCATAAGATTATCTTTTTGATAAAGAGTCCTTCCTTCTATGACATAAACAAAGACGTGCACAAAATGACTGTGTAAATGTATGCGACAAAACTCAATTGACATGCACAAATGACTGTGTAAATGTATGCGACAAAACTCAATTGACGTGCACAAATGACTGTGTAAATGTATGCAACAAAACTCAATCAATGCATGGAAACAAAAACAAATGTAGCAATGATTTTGTAGCACTCTTCATTTAAAGTCATTCAAGGGAAATCTCTTTAAACCTGTTCATCACATTTATTTGTAGAGGTATTTTTCAAGAATTAAAATCCAAAAGTTCCATCAATCCTTCAGACCTTCAGATTCATTCAATAATGAGCATGAAATTCTCTGCTTTTATTGCATCGAAAGCAAAAGCATGCAATGTGAGCTGAGAATTCCATATGAGCAAAACAAATTACTATTCGTGTTTAATCACAAATTCTTTCATTGATACCAGATTTATGTTACATCTTTTTTCCACTGTCATATTTTTTTTTAGTTAAATTATTATTTTTTGTTAAATATTGTGCTTTAATTCTTGGAATTATTCTTACCATCAGTAACAAATAACCTCTTACAATTACCTACCTCAGAGTATTATGTTCTAACCAGTCAATCCATGTATTAAGTATCGGCATTGAAGGAAATTCGTTCCATAAATTATCAAGTTGTGAACACAGGGATGTCAGCTGTTCACAATTCAACCATGAACATGACAGGGTAAAAATTGGTGGCGCTTCAGATGGGTATTCTGGAGGTAGTATAACTATTAACTTTAAAGGTGTTAAAAACTTCACATGAAATGAAGCAAATACAGTGTTCCCTAAATAAAAGAGAAAAATAAAAACATATATAAATACATGTACATAACTTCATTTATATAAACATATAAAATTAAGCTGTGTAAGATGTACTTTATTCACCATACATCTCATTGCTACATGTAACCAAATTCATATCAAATATACTAGTTTATCTACAAATCAACACTTAAGTTTGTTCCTACATAACTCAGATTGTCCTCTCTTATTTCTGTAAGTGTATGAAATGGATTTCTATTTTTATATCTATACATTGACAATGAATTATATACAACTGCAGTTTCATATCTTGTATCCTTTCACTTTATAAATTAACACTTACAAATCACAATAAAAATATGCTGACAGGAAAAAATAAAAGCTGAATTTAAACAAGTGAAGACCCTAAAAGATGTCTCGCCTGTCCCTGCTGGACTCTAAATTGATGTGAAATCTAAGTGAACTAATCAGAAAAGTGAACATGCTCACTAGACCGTGAAATTGAGGTCAAGGACAAAAGTCACCTGCCAGACTGACATGTACTACCCAAGACCAACCTACATACCAAATATTACCAACCTACCATTTCTAGTTATTGAGGAATGGACTTAAGCAGAAAAACTTAATGTGGCCACTAGACGTGAAATTGAGGTCAAGGTCACATGACGTTATGTCCGTCAGGTAGCACTTGATTAGTACTACCACTGGACCAAATATGATGTTCCTACATCAAAGGGTTTTCAAAATATCCTGTATTTAGTAAAAGTTAACACCGTCGCCGTCGTCATACTTTGCATGCCTATGTCTCGTTTTCCGCGACTTTTGTCGCGGGCGAGACAAAAAACCAAACATCTAATTTAGAAATGGACTTGCTGCAAATCTCTTTATCTTTTTCATAGTGAAAAGTCATATCACTCAAAAACCTTGTTAACAATCATCCATTTACTTTCTTAATTCAGTGCTAGAGTACTTAACATGAATGGTAAATAGGTGTTATACAGCAAAGAAAGTATTAAAATGATATGCATATTTTCACAATAACAAATTATAGAAAGGCTTTTTAGCAAGTCCTATTTTGGGAAATAAAATTCCCTATGCGATTAAAAACTTTTCTGTGAATACTGGCCCTCTGAAATCCAAACAATTGTACATGTCACAAAGTTATAATTTCTCGACAAATCTATATATGAAAACCAGACAACAATACTACCCGACAGTTAATCAACCAATTATGTTAATATGTCAGATGCTAATCTACATACAGTATATACTTTGATAAATAATTGTTAAAAAAAAAAAAAAAGAACAGTCTTTGTTGAAATTTAAAAGATGACACTTTGTTTTATCTTGATATTTTTTGTGATATCTGCATTTTAACTTTACAAAATAACACCTACTTGAATCAGATCTCTGTAAAACAACAGCTTTATGTAAATCATTACAACCCACTTCTTCTTCTTCAGGTATACAAACATTAACTGTTATATCATCACTTGCTGATTTTATCGGGACCAGGAACTGAAATACATATCACAGAGACCGGGAAGTTACATTTAATAATCACAAAGACTTGATTTGCTGGTTTAAAAGAGATCAGGAAGTAAAATAAATATGCCGACATCACTTAGACCAGGACATAAAATTTTAATAGCTCATATCACTGAGGCAAAATAGCAAAATTTAATATGCTGATATTACAGAGATCAGGAAGCAAAATCTAATATGCTGATATTACTGAGAATTTAATAATATGCTGATATGACTGAGACCAAGAACCAAACTTTAATATGCTGATCAATATCACAAAGACCAAGAAGCAGAATTTAATATGCTGATATCATGATTTATAATGATCAACTATGCAATATTATACAGTTACTGTCTTTTGTTGAGGTAAATGTGCAGTGTTATTGACTTTTGGGGAAACAGATATTCATCGAGCCGCATGGCGAGGTGAATATCTGTTTTCCCAAAAGTCAATAACACTGCACATTTACCGAAACTAAAGACAGTAACTGTTTTATTCTATTATCCGATAAATACATAATAATTCTTTTTATTATGCATTATACTATACACCTAAAATTTTCTATGGGTGTCGAATTAACGATTAAAAAGGCTTTGAACATTTGCATAAAATAAATGAAATATATACTTTTCAAAAAATATTTTGAGGATAAGTAAAACAATAAATATAACATTATCATTATCTTTACTGTCAGAAATTTACAGATTCTAGCTAACACTGAGTTTGCGGCTTTTTTTCATTGTTCGTCATTGGTTGGAGATTGTGAAGAAGGGAGGGAATTGACATTTTAATGTAACAAGCGAACGTTCTTTAAAGACTTTATTTTATCCTAAATAATCGATGATTTCTGTCTTTTAAATGAATGCTTGTGTTCTTCCTTTTCACTCCTTGCATCTGTGTAATGTGCGACGATTCTGCGCTATGTGTTGTCGACATCCGTCGGGAGATTTTTTCCCAAAATATTGTGTGAACGCCTTAACCAGTGTTATGCTGACTTGTTTCGTATTTTAAGTGTCTTCCTCTTTGCATATTTGCACCATTTTCGCTGTTCTTCTTTTCTTTAGATGAAGCAATTCTGTTTTTAGTGATGCCGATGACGTTGTCACGCGACAATGTTACATAGCAATGTGATTGGACGATTTAAATACGGGATTTCCCTTTTTCTAAAAATATGTTGCACGTGACGTTTCCTGCGGTGAATATCCTTTTCATGGAGTGAATATCCTTTCTATCGAGTGAATATCCTTTTTTATTCATTTTAATGTCAATGCAACTTTACCATTAGTATTTATATATTATAGAATAACAAAAATAATTGAACAGGTGCATTCCTATACTTTCCTACATAAAACCGACATTGCAAGGACAAATATAGTAAATCATGAAATTGCACACTGACGTTGATTGATGTCTCCAGGCCACACCCTTTCCACACGGTAATTAGATAAACAGCACCCCTTTGGTTGTCTTAATAGACCTAAGTCATGTCAATAAAATAAAATAAAACAATAGACCCTTTCACGATAACTGCGGTCCTGAATTTTGCGCACGCTCTCATGTGCCTTTGAGTGGGTAAAATGCAATGTCATAATATATGTAACGTCTTGATTAATTGTCCTACGACGTCATTTCGGCGGGAACTGTTTTTATTTTCCACTCAAAATCATAGGACTGCAGTTATCGTGAAAGGGTCTATTCTGGCACTTATGTATGCGATCAGTATGTGGTTTGACGCGGGTAAACTCTCGTTCAATATTACTTTATGGCTCCATACAAGGGCCATAATATGTTGATTCATGCAACACGAATCCAAGAAGTGAAATTTAATAAACTGCTATCCCTTAGACCAGGATGTGAAATTTAATATGCTGTTATTAGGTACCAAGAAGTGACATCAGAAACCAGGATGTAAAATTAACCATGCTGATCAGGAAGATCATGAAGTGAAATTCAATACTGGATGGAGAAGAACTAAACCATAATGCTGAAAATAAAATGAGGCTAAACCATGTAATATGCGGATATGGTGGACATGCAAAATTCTGATACCATTTTATCAAGAAACTCTTAAAAGTAATCTTGGATATAGTTCAAATAATAATCAAACAGTATTAAACAGAAAAATTTTTAAGTCCATATTCCTTGACCCAGGGGAATATATTTCAAGTAGTTTATTAAATGCAACAAAATGTTGAAATGCAAAAAAACTTACATGACACAACTATTTTGAAGCAAACAGGAAACTTTATCTTATCCAGGAGAAGTTGACAGCTTAGTTGATACTGTTTTTAGTTAATACTTGAGTATGCTAAATTTCGATTGGATAAGGTGATATTAGCCGAAAATCTTCATTAAGGTAGATGGGTACTCCAAATTTTTTTCCATAGATTTTTTTTATTTTCACAGGAAAGTTTCCTTATTATATAAGCATTGAAATAAAAAAATAAACCAGAGGCTCCCAGGAGCCTGTATCGCTCACCTGGTTTTCAGTTGCCACAATCAAGGTAACAATGTAAGTTATACAGTTGATCTTCAGTTTCTCAAACTTTCGTACGTCCAACACCTCCAATATCTTGAACTGTTTTTAAAGTCTGATCATGTTTTATTATATTTCTTTGTTGGGATTTTTCGATAAAAAACATTCTTGCTAATGACCACTTTCGACACGATTTGAAGTCGAAATGTCATTTTGAAAATGGCAGTCAACAAACAATTTTCAACATCCGTTTTGAAGTCGCAACATCAATATTTATTTGGAAATCAAATTTCTTTGAAATCGGACAATGTTGAACTTTCCCGTCTTTTTGGTAGCCATTTAAAATATGGCAGTCAGCGAACAATTTTTAACATCAGTTTTGAAGTTGCGACATCAAGACCTATTTGGAAACCAAATGTCATTGAAATCGGACAATGTTGAATTTTCCCGCCTTTTTGGCAGCCATTTTGAAAATTGCAGTCAACGAACAATTTTCAACATCGGTTTTGAAAGTGGCAACATCAATATCTACTTGGAAACCAAATTTCATTGAAATCGGACAATGTTGAATTTTCCGGCCTTTTTTGGTGGCCA